>WNGS01000262.1:0-27915 GCA_020271785.1 Procambarus virginalis | reverse complement strand
GGTGTGTGTGTGTGTGTGTGTGTGGTGGTGTGTGTGTGTGTGTGTGTGTGTTAGAGAGAAATTATGGAGTAGATATAATAAGAGGAAAATTAGAATGGTTTGAAAGGCGGGGTCCAAGAGCTAATAGCTCAATCCTGCAGACACAAATAGTAAATGCGCCCGCGCGCCCTGTACACAATACCACACTGACTTTGTCCCTTGTGCAAAAAACTGTTCGCACAGAGGGTGGAAATGTGCGAATATTGCGTGGGCGGAATGTTGTGTGGGCGGAATGTTGTGTGGGGCGGAATGTTGTGTGGGCGGTGTTGCGTGGGCGGAATGTTGTGTGGGCGGAATGTTGTGTGGGCGGAATGTTGTGTGGGCGGAATGTTGTGTGGGCGGAATGCTGCAGAGAACAATGTGCGAAAAATGCCAGCAAGTTCAAAACTGTGAGGAACAATGCGCAAAAAAGTAGAACACAGGCCATTTGTTCACTACCTTGAACTGTTGTGTGCCACACAGTCCTAGAGGTGCCATAGAGGGCCACAGGGACCTAGAGGTGCCATAGAGGGCCACAGGGACCTAGAGGTGCCATAGAGGGCCACAGGGTCCTAGAGGTGCCATAGAGGGCCACAGGGACCTAGAGGTGCCATAGAGGGCCACAGGGTCCTAGAGGTGCCACAGAGGGCCACAGGGTCCTAGAGGTGCCATAGAGGGCCACAGAGTCCTAGAGGTGCCACAGAGGGCCACAGAGTCCTAGAGGTGCCATAGAGGGCCACAGAGTCCTAGAGGTGCCACAGAGGGCCACAGAGTCCTAGAGGTGCCATAGAGGGCCACAGAGTCCTAGAGGTGCCATAGAGGCTCTGCGTTCTTAGCTTCAAGAATATGGTAGATTCCTCCCCATATTTAGACGTAGTGAAATATGCATAAAAATATGCGTATATAATGAAATATGCGTATATAATGAAATATGCGTATATAATGAAATATACGTATATAATGAGCGAGTTCTTGAATAAATCTTGCAGCTTTATCATTTACGGGTCGTGAGATATTCAACCCGTCGTCTCCTTACGCATGTCCAACCATAGGCCGACCCCCAACCCGTCCAACGGCCTCATTACGCGGTATTAACTACACACAAATATGCTAACGTGGATGCCAACCGACGCTGCTTCTCGAGGTAAATATTCACTCCTGACTCGTCAATTCAGAGAAGCGGCAAAGAAACAGCCTCTTCTCGACTATTACAATTAACACACATATCATAAGCTTCAATCATCTCCCTATTCTTAAATTATTTTCAATTTCATATTCTGGGATTACAGGTAACTCAAGTACGATAATAAGTACCTCGGAGTTCAAGAATTACAGGTACTTTACAGTTCAAGAATTACAGGCACTTTACAGTTCAGGAATTATAAGTACCTTACGAGTTGGAAATGGTCATCAGGGAAACCATTCACTACCGGCCAGGGAACTATATCCCCACACAAACCCGGATTTATGCCGACACGTATAAATGCTGCAATTTACCTCGGGCTCACCATAGCCCGTGCTACTTGAAACTTTTCGTTCCAAGTAGCGAATCTTAAAACAGTAACAACATGCAATTTAGCTCGTAATCAATAACTCACTCAATCCTCGTCTGAGTGGAAGTAATGGACTTTGTGTGGAGCAATAAGAGGGTATATTAATACCTTGCTATTGACACGTAAAATATATATATATATATATTAATTGGCTGGTCCCTTAGAATCATGTTCTTCTCCTCGGGGTTTAATTTTTAAAGTGGAATTTCAAGAATTTTGGCAGAAATTCCTTCGGGGTTGTAAAATTAAATGGAAAATTATTTTTAGGTAACTTGAGGAAAGTTTATATATTATTTTTAACTCCCTTCGCCTCACTGGACATGCTACTGTCCCCTCGTCCCTGGACACACAGTTTAGAGGGCCCTAGAGGTGCCATAGAGGCCACAGGGTCCTAGAGGGGCCACAGGGTCCTAGAGGTGTCATAGAGGCCACAGGGTCCTAGATGCCATAGAGGGCCACAGGGTCCTAGGTGCCATAGAGGGCCACAGGGTCCTAGGTGCCATAGAGGGCCACAGGGTCCTAGAGGTGCCATAGAGGGCCACAGGGTCCTAGAGGTGCCATAGAGGGCCACAGGGTCCTAGAGGTGCCATAGAGGGCCACAGGGTCCTAGAGGTGCCATAGAGGCCACAGGGTCCTAGAGGTGCCATAGAGGGCCACAGGGTCCTAGAGGTGCCATAGAGGGCCACAGGGTCCTAGAGGTGCCATAGAGGCCACAGGGTCCTAGAGGTGCCATAGAAGCCACAGGGTCCTAGAGGTGCCATAGAAGCCACAGGGTCCTAGAGGTGCCATAGAAGCCACAGGGTCCTAGAGGTGCCATAGAGGGCCACAGGGTCCTAGAGGTGCCATAGAGGGCCACAGGGTTCTAGAGGTGCCACAGAGGCCACAGGGACCTAGAGGTGCCATAGAGGGCCACAGGGTCCTAGAGGTGCCATAGAGGCCACAGGGTCCTAGAGGTGCCATAGAGGGCCACAGGGTCCTAGGTGCCATAGAGGCCACAGGGTCCTAGAGGTGCCATAGAGGCCACAGGGTCCTAGAGGTGCCATAGAGGGCCACAGGATCCTAGAGGTGCCATAGAGGGCCACAGGGTCCTAGAGGTGCCATAGAGGGCCACAGGGTCCTAGGTGCCATAGAGGCCACAGGGTCCTAGAGGTGCCATAGAGGCCACAGAGTCCTAGAGTGCCATAGAGGGCCACAGGGTCCTAGAGGTGCCATAGAGGCCACAGGGTCCTAGGTGCCATAGAGGCCACAGGGTCCTAGGTGCCATAGAGGCCACAGGGTCCTAGAGGTGCCATAGAAGCCACAGGGTCCTAGAGGTGCCACAGAGGGCCACAGGGACCTAGAGGTGCCATAGAGGGCCACAGGGTCCTAGAGGTGCCATAGAGGGCCACAGGGTTCTAGAGGTGCCATAGAGGCCACAGGGTCCTAGGTGCCATAGAGGGCCACAAGGTCCTAGAGGTGCCATAGAGGCCACAGGGTCCTAGAGGTGCCATAGAGGGCCACAGGGTCCTAGGTGCCATAGAGGCCACAGGGTCCTAGGTGCCATAGAGGCCACAGGGTCCTAGGTGCCATAGAGGCCACAGGGTCCTAGGTGCCATAGAGGCCACAGGGCCTAGAGGTGCCATAGAGGCCACAGGGGCCTAGAGGTGCCATAGAGGGCCACAGGGGCCTAGAGGTGCCATAGAGGGCCACAGGGTCCTAGAGGTGCCATAGAGGGCCACAGGGTCCTAGAGGTGCCATAGAGGCCACAGGGTCCTAGGTGCCATAGAGGCCACAGGGTCCTAGAGGTGCCATAGAGGGCCACAGGGTCCTAGAGGTGCCATAGAGGGCCACAGGGTCCTAGAGGTGCCATAGAGGGCCACAGGGTCCTAGAGGTGCCATAGAGGGCCACAGGGTCCTAGGTGCCATAGAGGGCCACAGGGTCCTAGGTGCCATAGAGGCCACAGGGTCCTAGAGGTGCCATAGAGGGCCACAGGGTCCTAGAGGTGCCATAGAGGCCACAGGGTCCTAGGTGCCATAGAGGCCACAGGGTCCTAGAGGTGCCATAGAGGGCCACAGGGTCCTAGAGGTGCCATAGAGGGCCACAGGGGCCTAGAGGTGCCATAGAGGGCCACAGGGTCCTAGAGGTGCCATAGAGGGCCACAGGGTCCTAGGTGCCATAGAGGCCACAGGGTCCTAGGTGCCATAGAGGCCACAGGGTCCTAGAGGTGCCATAGAGGCCACAGGGTCCTAGAGGTGCCATAGAGGGCCACAGGGTCCTAGAGGTGCCATAGAGGGCCACAGGGTCCTAGAGGTGCCATAGAGGCCACAGGGTCCTAGGTGCCATAGAGGCCACAGGGTCCTAGAGGTGCCATAGAGGCCACAGGGTTCTAGAGGTGCCATAGAGGGCCACAGGGACCTAGAGGTGCCATAGAGGGCCACAGGGTCCTAGAGGTGCCATAGAGGCCACAGGGTCCTAGAGGTGCCATAGAGGGCCACAGGGTCCTAGAGGTGCCATAGAGGCCACAGGGTCCTAGGTGCCATAGAGGGCCACAGGGTCCTAGAGGTGCCATAGAGGCCACAGGGTCCTAGAGGTGCCATAGAGGCCACAGGGTCCTAGAGGTGCCATAGAGGCCACAGGGTCCTAGAGGTGCCATAGAGGCCACAGGGTCCTAGGTGCCATAGAGGCCACAGGGTCCTAGAGGTGCCATAGAGGCCACAGGGTCCTAGTTGTGCCATAGAGGGCCACAGGGTCCTAGATGTGCCATAGAGGCCACAGGGTCCTAGAGGTGCCATAGAGGCCACAGGGTCCTAGAGGTGCCATAGAGGCCACAGGGTCCTAGAGGTGCCATAGAGGGCCACAAGGTCCTAGGTGCCATAGAGGCCACAGGGTCCTAGAGGTGCCATAGAGGCCACAGGGTCCTAGAGGTGCCATAGAGGCCACAGGGAACTAGAGGTGCCATAGAGGCCACAGGGTCCTAGAGGTGCCATAGAGGCCACAGGGGCCTAGAGGTGCCATAGAGGCCACAGGGTCCTAGAGGTGCCATAGAGGCCACAGGGTCCTAGAGGTGCCATAGAGGCCACAGGGTCCTAGAGGTGCCATAGAGGCCACAGGGTCCTAGAGGTGCCATAGAGGCCACAGGGTCCTAGAGGTGCCATAGAGGCCACAGGGTCCTAGAGGTGCCATAGAGGCCACAGGGTCCTAGAGGTGCCATAGAGGCCACAGGGTCCTAGAGGTGCCATAGAGGCCACAGGGCCTAGAGGTGCCATAGAGGGCCACAGGGGCCTAGAGGTGCCATAGAGGGCCACAGGAACCTAGATGTGCCATAGAGGGCCACAGGGTCCTAGATGTGCCATAGAAGGCCACAGGGTCCTAGAGGTGCCATAGAGGCCACAGGGTCCTAGGTGTCATAAGAGGGCCACAGGGTCCTAGAGGTGCCATAGAGGGCCACAAGGGCCTAGAGGTGCCATAGAGGGCCACAGGGTCCTAGATGTACCATAGAGGGCCACAGGGTCCTAGAGGTGCCATAGAGGGCCACAGGGTCCTAGAGGTGCCATACAGGGTCACAGGGTCCTAGAGGTGCCATAGAGGGCCACAGGGTCCTAGATGTACCATAGAGGGCCACAGGGGCCTAGAGGTGCCATAGAGGGCCACAGGGTCCTAGATGTACCATAGAGGTCCACAGGGACGTCAAATAACAACAATACGGTACTGTACGTCCACATCACAGTCGAGTACAGTGAACGGTGATCGTGCCAGACACAGTGAGGACGGTGTACCAGCTGCGTGCACGGCGGCCGTTCTGGCGGGGAGCGCTAGATATTAATTATTACTCACTGTGAGATATAGTGGCGGTATATACAGTGATACGCTCTTAGTATGACACAGCCACCAGTGTGGTTTATTGATCAGTCGTGTAAATCAAACATAAATATATTCCAGGAGAGGAAATGGCTCTCAGGGGTATTTAAAAGGTCAGATTTCAATCTGATTTCAATCTGATTTCAATCTGATTTCAATCTGATTTCAATCTGATTTCAATCTGATTTCAGAGGAATATTTCAATCATTATCAGCCCCTCGTTAGGCAGGCAATGTTTGGCTGAAGGAATAAAGAGGTGTTGTTGTTGTTGTTGTTAAAGATTCGCTACCTGGAAGAAAAAGTTCCAAGTAGCACGGGCTATGGCGAGCCCGCTCACCATAGTATTTAGTTGTATGAATCATGATAATATACGATTGCATTGTACGGTATGTTTTCTTCAGATGTCGCAGCTCGAAGCTTTTCCAGTTGATTATACCTGGAGTATACCTGGAGTATACCTGGAGTATACCTGGGGAGGGTTTTGGGAGTTGTTTTACTCCCCGAACCCGGCCTGTCGGGAAGGAAGAAAACTATAAGGAGAAAGCGCCAAGCCATTACGACTATATAGCACTGGGAAGGGGTCAGAATAAGGATTTTGGATGGGACGGCGGAAAAGGAATGGTAGCCACAACCACTTGGACAGTCGGGGGATTGAACACCGACCTGCATGAAAGCGAGACCGTCGCTCTACCGTTTTCCACGTTGAGATTATTTGTCTTAGATGTAGCCATGTTATAACTTAATTTAATTAGAGATCCACTATATCTTTATTACACACAGAGATGACACTAACGTGATGCATCAAATGAACAAAATTAATACCTATTATTATTAATAGCTAATTATTAAGAGCTATTAATGAACATTAATAGCTCAGTCGATTAAGGCAGTGTCTGGGATGCTCCCGGACGCAGGTTCGAATCCTCGTCACGGCCCTTGTTCTAAAACTTCATGTTCACACAAGGGTGGAAGACCTATAGTGTGAGCTCTTGTATATTATCATTGTTATCTGTGGTGGTTCAACCTGATTAGTCGGTTGGTTGATGAGTCTGGTAGTCTTGTAGTTTATAGAGGCGTCTTAAGTGCTAGAGGAGTAACTAATTAGTTATCAACAGTCTAGTTCACGATTGTGTTGTAGGGAGAATTTTTTTATTAGCAAATTGTTAATTATCGTTCTACTCTTTTTATTTTTATAGTTTAATTTAATATAAAAAAGTCACCCATCCTGTGTCTACTGACGTTCTGGTTGTGATTAGAGTAGTACTTGTGAAAGTTAATTGTTAATTCTGGTTGTGAAGACATTTATTAATAATTAATAATTAGCTCTGGTTGTGAAGACAATTATTAATAATTGATCATTAGTTCTGGTTGTTAATACTGTACTAATAAGCAGACGTGCAATAAATCACATGGAGATGCCTTAACTGTTCGTGCTGAAAGAACCTGGGCTGATTCTCGCAATGATAAGCCCCCCTATCAATCCCCCTCCCCCTGTTATCAATTACCACGTGTCATGACCATTGATAACCCTCCAGAGGAACAACGGATTTAATCCCGCTTACGTGATCGCATCAATGAGTAACTCTGTGCCTGCATAGGATTCGAACCTATGCGGATTCGAACCGCATAGGTTCGAATCCTTAATACGGCTCCGACAGGTGTGTGCACCCTTCAAGAGGTCATATAGGCCGTGACCCCAAATACCAAATCAATTTAATTCTGAATATATACAGCGAGAGGATGTATTCCGGTTCTTGGTGTGTGTGTGTGTGTGTGTGTGTGTGTGTGTGTGTGTGTGTGTGTGTGTGTGTGTGTTTACCTGCTGGATGCTAAGCTTGTTACCATGGTTGTCGTAATTAATAACCCTCAATAAGTTGATAAGCCCAGCTTCAAACCCAATGTTATTCATTATATAAAATAATACCCAGTGAAATCCCACAGTATAATGAAAAGTATAATTAATTAAGATATTAACTCACTTTTTATTGCCTCCCCATAACAACTGAACTCATAATTTGTAATCACATCTACCACCACCACAACAAAAATAAATATATCAATAATAATAATAATAATGAAGATGAAGCAAAGACCCATCATATGTATAAGTGAATTAAAACTTTAATTTTCGGATGTAACCTACACCCTTTTTTAGGGTGTATACAGTGTCCTGAGAATGTATACAGCCAGTACACTATACACAGTGAGGACACTGTATACAACACCTTATGAAAGGGTGTAGGTTACATGCCAAAATTGGAGTTTTAATACACTCATACACATACGTTTTGGGTCATTGCTTGACCTTAATTCAAGCACTGTGGAATTGTGGTAACTTGGTACAAAGAAATCCCAATAATGTGATGTACCAGTGGAGAAAATCATTGGTAGGAGGGGCCTGAAGCCTCCACTTTGGAGCACTAACTGTCCCCAGCTAATTAGGTCACAGAATTATCGACAAAGTGGCTACAGCCATAATTCGGAACGTTACATAATGATCACAAGAACAGAGGTACACCAAGCTTGATGTGGTGATTCACTGTAATGTTCTTAAACACAAAATGAATACCAAAAGAATTCCTGTATACCTTGACCTGCAGTTAAGGATACAGGTTTACACTCCTCGTTACAGCACTACAGCCTGTAATGACCTATAAAAGCCATTGATCACTAAGAACTCTAAATGACCCGACCAGGATTCGAACCCATGACGCCCAGGATCTCCCCTAAAAACGTACACGGCATCGTAACCAGCGCACCATTGATCGTCTTAAGATCAATGGTGCAGTGGGCATAGTATCGTGTACGTTTGGGGGTGATCCTTGGCGTCAAGGGTTCGAATCTTGGTGGGGTCATTTAGACATTTTAGTGATATATATCAACCCGTCCTCGCAAATTCGTATAGTCAATATTGACTTATTAAATACGTGCATAGGTGATATACTAAACATAATAGTTTACCTTGAAAAGCTTCATAGAAAACACCGACCTTACCTAACCTTGTTAGTATGTTAAGATAAGCATCTTATAGCTTCGTAATTACAATTGTTACTTAACCTATACCTATAATAGGTTAACCTATACCTATAATAGGTTAAGTAATAATTGTAATTACGAAGCTATAAGATGCTTATCTTAACATACTAACAAGGTTAGGTAAGGTCGGTGTTTTCTATGAAGATTTTCAAGGTAAACTATTATGTTTAGTATATCACCTATGCACGTATTTAATAAGTCAATATTGACTATACGAATTTGCGAGGACGGGTTGTATATATACATTATGTTACACCACATTGGAAGAGACGTGTCGGTGGAGAGGAGATATCAGTGCTCAGTCTTGAGGATAACAAATGTCTGTCTGTGCCTTTTCACAGCGAATATTCCAATGGCAGAAAATTGAGTGCCGGGAAAAAGGTTACTTACTGGTGACAGAGGATAAAAATGGTCTCTCACCTGTGTTGTTCTCTTGGTAAGCTTGAAAAAAAAGAAGACAGGGTTCCAATTCTAGCCTTTTGGAAAAAAAAAATTGCAGATTCCTATTATCAGCAAAAAATTGAACCCTAAAAAAATGGCATTTTTTTTTATATTCTTCAATTTGGCTTGTATAATGGGTTTGAAAATTCATTCAAGTTATCAGTTAGGTGAGAAAAATAGTTCAAATACAAGCATATATAGTAATTATATATTTGGGTATTTACTGACTATTAAACAGTATCATGCAGTAAGTTGAACAACATGCAGAGTCAAACACGCTCCAGTACTGCTCACACACACACACACACACACACACACACACACACACACACACACACACACAAAACACACACCCACACACAAAACACACACACACACACATCTGCCTTTGTAGTATAAACAAACCCTTACGAATTAAACAAGAGGGTGTGGGAGGCCTGGTCGACGACCGGGCCGCGGGGACGCTAAGCCCCGGAAGCACCTCAAGGTAAGGTACATGGCCCCCAATGTTACACACCTTCCACCATACAACAAACCAACACAGATAGTCGCCTTAAACAAACACACACAGTTTTATATATACAAAAAATATCAATACCAGTGCCAACTCTTCCCCCCCCCCCAAATAGCAATACAAAAATACATGCTACACTCTGGTATTATTTGGAGATTGAGCAAATATAATGGTCCAGGATTATATATTTGGGGTTATATTGGGGTTATATTTGGGGTTATATTTGGGGGATTATATTTAAGATGTTGTTGATCACATCTTGGCTACTTTACAGTCAACTTGACGCACCTGTACATGCAACTTGGCCTATAAGTTACAGGTAATTTACAGGTTACAAGTAACTAATTTGATGCACAGGCAATTTGACGTGTATAAGTAACTTAAAGGTAACTTGACGTATAAGTAGCACGACCAACAGGCAATTATAAGTAACTTGACGTCCAAGAAACTTGACGTATTGTCAATGATGTGTATATATAGGACGACGGTGCTGACAAAGGTATACAAGGAAAAACACAGGTGGATAACTGTACAGCTGCAGGTGGGACAAGGGTCCTCAGGACAGGTGGGACAAGGGTCCTCAGGGACAGGTGGGACAAGGGTCCTCAGGGACAGGTGGGACAAGGGTCCTCAGGGACAGGTGGGACAAGGGTCCCCAGGGACAGGTGGGACAAGGGTCCCCAGGACAGGTGGGGCTAGGGTCCCCAGGGACAGGTGGGACAAGGGTCCCAGGGACAGGTGGGACAAGGGTCCTCAGGGACAGGTGGGGCTAGGGTCCCCAGGGACAGGTGGGACAAGGGTCCTCAGGGACAGGTGGGGCTAGGGTCCTCAGGGACAGGTGGGGCTAGGGTCCTCAGGGACAGGTGGGGCTAGGGTCCTCAGGGACAGGTGGGGCTAGGGTCCTCAGGGACAGGTGGGGCTAGGGTCCTCAGGGACAGGTGGGGCTAGGGTCCTCAGGGACAGGTGGGGCTAGGGTCCTCAGGGACAGGTGGGGCTAGGGTCCTCAGGGACAGGTGGGACAAGGGTCCTCAGGGACAGGTGGGGCTAGGGTCCCCAGGGACAGGTGGGGCTAGGGTCCCCAGGGACAGGTGGGACAAGGGTCCTCAGGGACAGGTGGGACAAGGGTCCTCAGGGACAGGTGGGACAAGGGTCCTCAGGGACAGGTGGGACAAGGGTCCTCAGGGACAGGTGGGGCTAGGGTCCCCAGGGACAGGTGGGGCTAGGGTCCCCAGGGACAGGTGGGACAAGGGTCCTCAGGGACAGGTGGGACAAGGGTCCTCAGGGACAGGTGGGACAAGGGTCCTCAGGGACAGGTGGGACAAGGGTCCTCAGGGACAGGTGGGGCTAGGGTCCCCAGGGACAGGTGGGACAAGGGTCCTCAGGGACAGGTGGGACAAGGGTCCCCAGGGACAGGTGGGGCTAGGGTCCCCAGGGACAGGTGGGGCTAGGGTCCCCAGGGACAGGTGGGGCTAGGGTCCTCAGGGACAGGTGGGACAAGGGTCCTCAGGGACAGGTGGGACAAGGGTCCTCAGGGACAGGTGGGACAAGGGTCCTCAGGGACAGGTGGGACAAGGGTCCCCAAGGTAGGGGGTGAGGATAGAGTACAGGAGTTGGGATTAGGGGTCCATATCAGGGCTGACATAGAATAGATACCCCACCTAACCCCCCAACCCCATCCCTCTCATTCAACCTTTCCTCTCAGTAAAAAAATTTTTTTCCAAAATTTCCAATAGTTTTGCGCAAATTCATAGCCTCTGTTTCTTCAATGTCATAATAATATCCAACCCGTCCTCGCAAATTCGTATAGTCAATATTGACTTATTAAATACGTGCATAGGTGACATACTAAACATAATAGTTTACCTTGAAAAGCTTCATAGAAAACACCGACCTTACCTAACCTTGTTAGTATGTTAAGATAAGCATCTTATTGCTTCGTAATTACAATTATTACTTAACCTATACCTATAATAATTATTTCTTAACCTATACCTACAATAGGTTAAGTAATAATTGTAATTACGAAGCTATAAGATGCTTATATTAACATACTAACAAGGTTAGGTAAGGTCGGTGATTTCTATTAAGCTTTTCAAGGTAAACTATTATTTAGTATGTCACCTATGCACGTATTTAATAAGTCAATATTGACTATACGAATTTGCGAGGACGGGTTGTAATATCAATTTATTTTCAATATAAAATCAATAATATCAAAACTTTCACTTCAAATTAACTGTGAAACATGTGAAAAGATACTTTTTTTCTGAATAATTATATAACTAAAGGAATGGCTTTTTATATATACGATATTGATATTATATGTACGAATTATACATATATAATTATATAGACGTTAATACAGCATAACCACCTATCATGAACATATATGTAAAACAAAATAACAAATATATGTAAATATATTTGCATATATATATGTGTTTTTTACATATATGTAACACAAAATAATAACAAACTTTTATACATTTTTATTTCAAAGAAAAATGAATAAAAGTCAGTAGCTAAATAAAAACACAATACATATATCATCCTTTGATTTGTTGTAGTGTTCAAATCCGGAATGGTAGTTCATCGAGGTAGTTATCTGTGCATTAGTGGATTGGGTCCCTGTGCCCTTCTGCACCACCTTCGAGGTCAACCCCGGAACTCACAGTTCCCGCGACGGCGCTGGAACCAATCGTATTGGCGTATGCCTTTCCATTGGAGACTTTCAGCGCCGTGGAGAGGGGGGGACCTGCTGCATGGGTGACAGCTTCTCCCCCGTATCAACCTACCCTGGCTTTGCGCCCTGGTGAGGCCACTCTAGACCGACAACCAGAGCGCAACTCCATAGTCTCCTGAGACTGATGGATGCCTACTACTAGGTGTTCAAGGATGGTAGTTCATTATTGTAATACCCCGTTCATTAATGATCAAACAAGAGTGTTGTAACTTAATAAGGTAATTACCCTTACACTACTGCGCAAAACATGGTAGTTCATTTAGGTAGTTACTCCTTCATCTGTAAAAACAAAGAGCGATAGTTCACTATAGCTGTGCCCAACCACTTGGGCTGGACGGTAGAACGACGGTCTCGCTTCATGCAAGTCGGCGTTCAATCCCCGACCGTACACAAGTGGTTGGGCACCATTCCCTCCCCCCCCCCGTCCCATCCTAAATCCATATCCTGACCCCCTTCCAAGTGCTATATAGTCGTAATGGCTTGGTGCTTTCCCCCTGATAGTTCCCTTCCTTCCCTACAGTAGTTACCCCCTAACAATAGTGTTCAGACAAAGAATATTAGTTATTATGGTAGTTAAACCTTTATAACAAACAAAGAATGGTTCATTATGGTAGTTACAGTCGTACATTAGTGTTCAAGAAGTGGTAGTTCAATGTCAGTTACTTCTATTAGTGTTCAATAACAAAATGATAGTTCAATCAAGCAAAGAATGATAGTTCATTAAGGTGTTCAAATCCGGAATGGAGTTCTCGAGGAAGTTATCTGTACATTAGTGTTCAAAGAGTGGTAGTTCATTATTGTCTTGAGTACTGCTCAGTACTCACTTCCCCTTCAGAGCAGGAGAGATTGCTGAGATAGAGGGAATACAGAGAACATATACGGCACGCATAGACGAGATAAAGCACCTAAATTATTGGGATCGTCTCAAAGCTCTCCAAATGTACTCACTAGAAAGGAGACGAGAGAGATACCAAATAATATACACATGGAAAATACTGGAGGGCCAGGTCCCAAATCTACACAATAAAATAACAACGTACTGGAGTGAACGATATGGAAGAAAATGCAGAATAGAACCAGTGAAGAGCAGAGGTGCCATAGGCACAATCAGAGAACACTGTATAAACATCAGAGGTCCGCGATTGTTCAACGTCCTCCCAGCAAGCATAAGAAATATTGCTGGAACAACCGTGGATATCTTCAAGAGGAAACTAGATTTATTCCTCCGAGGAGTGCCGGACCAACCGGGCTGTGGTGGGTATGTGGGCCTGCGGGCCGCTCCAAGCAACAGCCTGTTGGACCAAACTCTCACAAGTCAAGCCTGGCCTCGGGTCGGGCTTGGGGAGTAGAAGAACTCCCAGAAACCCCATCAACCAGGTAAGGTAGTTTCCTATACATTAGTGTTCAAAGGTTACCTTCCTACCCCACGCCCACTAACAACCCCACGCCCACGAAGATGACCACACCCACGAAGATGACCACGCTACCACGCCCACGAAGGTGACCACGCCCACAAGCAGGACTCCAGCAGGGAGGAGGGCTGTTACTCCCGGAGCCACTCTCAACACATTACATGGGAACACACGTGTTCGGCGAGTATTTTTCCCCTGTCATGGGGCTGGGAACAGTGTGTGGGCATCATGCTCAATGATCGGGTAATAATACTGGAGCAGAGCCTGCTGTTGTCTGCAGTTGTCTGCTGAGTGATCGAAATCTCCATGACAATATTGATCTGCTTTGTCGCTGCTGTTACGCTGCTGCTGCTGCTGCTGCTGCTGCTGCTGCTAATGTTGTTGATACAGCTGCTCCAGTTATTGAAACTTCTGCTTCAGCTGCTAATATTTTGTTCCAGCTGATGCTACTGCTACTCCAGCCCTGCTACTGCTACTCCAGTCCCTGCTACTGCTACTTCAGCCCCCTGCTACTGCTACTCCAGCCCCTGCTACTGCTACTCCAGCCCTGCTACTGCTACTCCAGTCCCTGCTACTGCTACTCCAGTCCCTGCTACTGCTACTCAGCCCCTGCTACTGCTACTCCAGCCCCTGCTACTGCTACTCCAGTCCCTGCTACTGCTACTCAGCCCCCTGCTACTGCTACTCCAGCCCTGCTACTGCTACTCCAGTCCCTGCTACTGCTACTCCAGTCCCTGCTACTGCTACTCAGCCCCTGCTACTGCTACTCCAGTCCCTGCTACTGCTACTTCAGCCCCTGCTACTGCTACTTCAGCCCCTGCTACTGCTACTTCAGCCCCTGCTACTGCTACTCCAGCCCTGCTACTGCTACTCCAGTCCCTGCTACTGCTACTCCAGTCCCTGCTACTGCTACTTCAGCCCCTGCTACTGCTACTCCAGCCCCTGCTACTGCTACTCCAGTCCCTGCTACTGCTACTTCAGCCCCCTGCTACTGCTACTCCAGCCCCTGCTACTGCTACTCCAGCCCCTGCTACTGCTACTCAGTCCCTGCTACTGCTACTCCAGCCCCTGCTACTCCAGCCCCTGCTACTGCTACTCCAGCCCCTGCTACTCCAGCCCCTGCTACTGCTACTCCAGCCCCTGCTACTGCTACTCCAGCCCCTGCTACTCCAGCCCCTGCTACTCCAGTCCCTGCTACTGCTACTCCAGTCCCTGCTACTGCTACTCCAGCCCTGCTACTGCTACTCCAGCCCCTGCTACTGCTACTCCAGCCCCTGCTACTGCTACTCCAGCCCCTGCTACTCCAGCCCCTGCTACTGCTACTCCAGCCCCTGCTACTGCTACTCCAGCCCCTGCTACTCCAGCCCCTGCTACTGCTACTCCAGCCCCTGCTACTCCAGCCCCTGCTACTGCTACTCCAGCCCCTGCCTACTGCTAGTTCGCCATGCTACTTCAGCCCCCTGCTACTGCTACTCCAGCCCCTGCTAAGGCTACTCCAGCCCCTGCTTCTGCTACTCCAGCCCCTGCTACTGATACTCCAGCCCTGCTACTGCTACTCCAGCCCNTTCTGAAGGCAGTTCTGATGTTAGCCAGCCTCGCATATGCCGCCGATGTTATTTTTTGATGTGGGCTTCAGGAGACAGGTTTGGTGTGATATCAACCCCTAGATCTTTCTCTCTGTCCGTTTCGTGAAGGACTTCATCTCCCATTCGGTATCCAGTGTCTGGCTCCTGTTTCCTCCGCCTAGTTTCATCACCCTTATATTTACTTGGGTTGAATTTTAGTTGGTTTGTCCAAGTGCAAGAAAATGCAGTCCGCCCAGCCTTCTCTTTCTTGATTAATCTTTGTCACCTGGTCGTAGAATTCTATTAAGGCAGTCAGGCAAGATTTACCCTCCCTGAACCCATGTTGATGGGTTTTACGAAGTCTCTTCTCTCCAGATGTGTTACCAGGTGTTTTCTCACAATCTTCTCCATCACCTTGCATGGTATACAAGTTAAGGACACTGGCCTGTAGTTCAGTGCCTCTTGTCTGTCACCCTTTTTGTATATTGAGACCACATTCGCCGTCTTCCATATTTCTGGTAGATCTCCCATCTCCAGTGACCTACTATACACTATGGAGAGTGGCAAACAAAGGGCTCCTGCACACTCTTTCAATACCCATGGTGAGATCCCGTCTGGACCAACAGCCTTTCTAACATCCAGATCCAACAGATGTCTCTTGACCTCATCTCTTGTGATTTCGAACCCTTCCAAGGCCGCCTGGTTTACTACCCCCTCTCCTAGTGCAGTGACCTCACCATGTTCTGTTGTGAAGACCTCCTGGAACCTCTTGTTGAGTTTTTCACACACCTCTTTGTCATTCTCAGTATACCCGTTGTAAGTTCATCACCTGTTCTTTCACTGCTGTTTTCCTCAACAGTGTGTGTGTGTGTGTGTGTGTGTTAGAGAGAAATTATGGAGTAGATATAATAGAGGAAAATTAGAATGGTTTGAAAGGCGGGGTCCAAGAGCTAATAGCTCAATCCTGCAGACACAAATAGTAAATACGGCCGCGCGCCCTGTACAATACCACACCTGACTTTGTCCCTTGTGCAAAAAACTGTTCGCACAGAGGGTGGAAATGTGCGAATATTGCGTGGGCGGAATGTTGCGTGGGCGGAATGTTGTGTGGGCGGAATGTTGCGTGGGCGGAATGCTGTGTGGGCGGAATGTTGCAGAGAACAATGTGCGAAAAATGCCAGCAAGTTCAAAACTGTGAGGAACAATGCGCAAAAAAGTAGAACACAGGCCATTTGTTCACTACCTTGAACTGTTGTGGGCCACAGAGTCCTAGAGGTGCCATAGAGGGCCACAGGGACCTAGAGGTGCCATAGAGGGCCACAGGGACCTAGAGGTGCCATAGAGGGCCACAGAGTCCTAGAGGTGCCATAGAGGCTCTGCGTTCTTAGCTTCAAGAATATGGTAGATTCCTCCCCATATTTAGACGTAGTGAAATATGCATAAAAATATCCGTATATAATGAAATATGCGTACATAATGAAATATGCGTATATAATGAAATGTGCGTATATAATGAAATATACGTATATAATGAGCGAGTTCTTGAATAAATCTTGCAGCTTTAATCATTTACGGGTCGTGAGATATTCAACCCGTCGTCTCCTTACGCATGTCCAACCATAGGCCGACCCCCAACCCGTCCAACGGCCTCATTACGCGGTATTAACTACATACAAATATGCTAACGTGGATGCCAACCGACGCTGCTTCTCGAGGTAAATATTCACTCCTGACTCGTCAATTCAGAGAAGCGGCAAAGAAACAACCACTTCTCGACTATTACAATTAACACACCTATCATAAGCTTCAATCATCTCCCTATTCTTAAATTATTTTCAATTTCATATTCTGGGATTACAGGTAACTCAAGTACGATAATAAGTACCTCGGAGTTCAAGAATTACAGGTACTTTACAGTTCAAGAATTATAAGTACCTTACGAGTTGGAAATGGTCATCAGGGAAACCATTCACTACCGGCCAGGGAACTATATCCCCACACAAACCCTGGGATTTATGCCGACACGTATAAATGCTGCAATTTACCCTCGGGCTCACCATAGCCCGTGCTACTTGAAACTTTTCGTTCCAAGTAGCGAATCTTAAAACAGTAACAACATGCAATTTAGCTCGTAATCAATAACTCACTCAATCCTCGTCTGAGTGGAAGTAATGGACTTTGTGTGGAGCAATAAGAGGGTATATTAATACCTTGCTATTGACACGTAAAATATATATATATATATTAATTTGCTGGTCCCTTAGAATCATGTTCTTCTCCTCGGGGTTTAATTTTTAAAGTGGAATTTCAAGAATTTTGGCAGAAATTCCTTCGGGGTTGTAAAATTAAATGGAAAATTATTTTTAGGTAACTTGAGGAAAGTTTATATATTATTTTTAACTCCCTTCGCCTCACTGGACATGCTACTGTCCCCTCGTCCCTGGACACACAGTTTAGAGGGCCCTAGAGGTGCCATAGAGGCCACAGGGTCCTAGAGGGGCCACAGGGTCCTAGAGGTGTCATAGAGGCCACAGGGTCCTAGATGCCATAGAGGGCCACAGGGTCCTAGGTGCCATAGAGGGCCACAGGGTCCTAGGTGCCATAGAGGGCCACAGGGTCCTAGAGGTGCCATAGAGGGCCACAGGGTCCTAGGTGCCATAGAGGGCCACAGGGTCCTAGAGGTGCCATAGAGGGCCACAGGGTCCTAGAGGTGCCATAGAGGGCCACAGGGTCCTAGAGGTGCCATAGAGGGCCACAGGGTCCTAGAGGTGCCATAGAGGCCACAGGGTCCTAGAGGTGCCATAGAGGGCCACAGGGTCCTAGAGGTGCCATAGAGGGCCACAGGGTCCTAGAGGTGCCATAGAGGCCACAGGGTCCTAGAGGTGCCATAGAAGCCACAGGGTCCTAGAGGTGCCATAGAAGCCACAGGGTCCTAGAGGTGCCATAGAAGCCACAGGGTCCTAGAGGTGCCATAGAGGGCCACAGGGTCCTAGAGGTGCCATAGAGGGCCACAGGGTTCTAGAGGTGCCACAGAGGGCCACAGGGACCTAGAGGTGCCATAGAGGGCCACAGGGTCCTAGAGGTGCCATAGAGGGCCACAGGGTCCTAGAGGTGCCATAGAGGGCCACAGGGTCCTAGGTGCCATAGAGGCCACAGGGTCCTAGAGGTGCCATAGAGGCCACAGGGTCCTAGAGGTGCCATAGAGGGCCACAGGATCCTAGAGGTGCCATAGAGGGCCACAGGGTCCTAGAGGTGCCATAGAGGGCCACAGGGTCCTAGGTGCCATAGAGGCCACAGGGTCCTAGAGGTGCCATAGAGGCCACAGAGTCCTAGAGGTGCCATAGAGGGCCACAGGGTCCTAGAGGTGCCATAGAGGCCACAGGGTCCTAGGTGCCATAGAGGCCACAGGGTCCTAGGTGCCATAGAGGCCACAGGGTCCTAGAGGTGCCATAGAAGCCACAGGGTCCTAGAGGTGCCACAGAGGGCCACAGGGACCTAGAGGTGCCATAGAGGGCCACAGGGTCCTAGAGGTGCCATAGAGGGCCACAGGGTTCTAGAGGTGCCATAGAGGCCACAGGGTCCTAGGTGCCATAGAGGGCCACAAGGTCCTAGAGGTGCCATAGAGGCCACAGGGTCCTAGAGGTGCCATAGAGGGCCACAGGGTCCTAGGTGCCATAGAGGCCACAGGGTCCTAGGTGCCATAGAGGCCACAGGGTCCTAGGTGCCATAGAGGCCACAGGGTCCTAGGTGCCATAGAGGCCACAGGGCCCTAGAGGTGCCATAGAGGCCACAGGGGCCTAGAGGTGCCATAGAGGGCCACAGGGCCTAGAGGTGCCATAGAGGGCCACAGGGTCCTAGAGGTGCCATAGAGGGCCACAGGGTCCTAGGTGCCATAGAGGCCACAGGGTCCTAGAGGTGCCATAGAGGCCACAGGGACCTAGAGGTGCCATAGAGGGCCACAGGGTCCTAGAGGTGCCATAGAGGGCCACAGGGTCCTAGAGGTGCCATAGAGGGCCACAGGGTCCTAGGTGCCATAGAGGCCACAGGGTCCTAGAGGTGCCATAGAGGCCACAGGGTCCTAGAGGTGCCATAGAGGGCCACAGGATCCTAGAGGTGCCATAGAGGGCCACAGGGTCCTAGAGGTGCCATAGAGGGCCACAGGGTCCTAGGTGCCATAGAGGCCACAGGGTCCTAGAGGTGCCATAGAGGCCACAGAGTCCTAGAGGTGCCATAGAGGGCCACAGGGTCCTAGAGGTGCCATAGAGGCCACAGGGTCCTAGGTGCCATAGAGGCCACAGGGTCCTAGAGGTGCCATAGAAGCCACAGGGTCCTAGAGGTGCCACAGAGGGCCACAGGGACCTAGAGGTGCCATAGAGGGCCACAGGGTCCTAGAGGTGCCATAGAGGGCCACAGGGTTCTAGAGGTGCCATAGAGGCCACAGGGTCCTAGGTGCCATAGAGGGCCACAAGGTCCTAGAGGTGCCATAGAGGCCACAGGGTCCTAGAGGTGCCATAGAGGGCCACAGGGTCCTAGGTGCCATAGAGGCCACAGGGTCCTAGGTGCCATAGAGGCCACAGGGTCCTAGGTGCCATAGAGGCCACAGGGTCCTAGGTGCCATAGAGGCCACAGGGCCTAGAGGTGCCATAGAGGCCACAGGGGCCTAGAGGTGCCATAGAGGGCCACAGGGGCCTAGAGGTGCCATAGAGGGCCACAGGGTCCTAGAGGTGCCATAGAGGGCCACAGGGTCCTAGGTGCCATAGAGGCCACAGGGTCCTAGAGGTGCCATAGAGGCCACAGGGTCCTAGAGGTGCCATAGAGGGCCACAGGGTCCTAGAGGTGCCATAGAGGGCCACAGGGTCCTAGAGGTGCCATAGAGGCCACAGGGTCCTAGGTGCCATAGAGGCCACAGGGTCCTAGAGGTGCCATAGAAGCCACAGGGTTCTAGAGGTGCCACAGAGGGCCACAGGGACCTAGAGGTGCCATAGAGGGCCACAGGGTCCTAGAGGTGCCATAGAGGGCCACAGGGTTCTAGAGGTGCCATAGAGGCCACAGGGTCCTAGGTGCCATAGAGGGCCACAGGGTCCTAGAGGTGCCATAGAGGCCACAGGGTCCTAGTTGTGCCATAGAGGGCCACAGGGTCCTAGATGTGCCATAGAGGCCACAGGGTCCTAGAGGTGCCATAGAGGGCCACAAGGTCCTAGGTGCCATAGAGGCCACAGGGTCCTAGAGGTGCCATAGAGGCCACAGGGTCCTAGAGGTGCCATAGAGGCCACAGGGAACTAGAGGTGCCATAGAGGCCACAGGGTCCTAGAGGTGCCATAGAGGCCACAGGGGCCTAGAGGTGCCATAGAGGCCACAGGGTCCTAGAGGTGCCATAGAGGCCACAGGGTCCTAGAGGTGCCATAGAGGCCACAGGGTCCTAGAGGTGCCATAGAGGCCACAGGGTCCTAGAGGTGCCATAGAGGCCACAGGGTCCTAGAGGTGCCATAGAGGCCACAGGGTCCTAGAGGTGCCATAGAGGCCACAGGGTCCTAGAGGTGCCATAGAGGCCACAGGGTCCTAGAGGTGCCATAGAGGCCACAGGGGCCTAGAGGTGCCATAGAGGGCCACAGGGGCCTAGAGGTGCCATAGAGGGCCACAGGAACCTAGATGTGCCATAGAGGGCCACAGGGTCCTAGATGTGCCATAGAAGGCCACAGGGTCCTAGAGGTACCATAGAGGCCACAGGGTCCTAGGTGTCATAAGAGGGCCACAGGGTCCTAGAGGTGCCATAGAGGGCCACAAGGGCCTAGAGGTGCCATAGAGGGCCACAGGGTCCTAGATGTACCATAGAGGGCCACAGGGACCTAGAGGTGCCATAGAGGGCCACAGGGTCCTAGATGTACCATAGAGGGCCACAAGGGCCTAGAGGTGCCATAGAGGGCCACAGGGTCCTAGAGGTGCCATAGAGGGCCACAGGGTCCTAGATGTACCATAGAGGGCCACAGGGTCCTAGAGGTGCCATAGAGGGCCACAGGGTCCTAGATGTACCATAGAGGGCCACAAGGGCCTAGAGGTGCCATAGAGGGCCACAGGGTCCTAGAGGTGCCATAGAGGGCCACAGGGACCTAGAGGTGCCATAGAGGGCCACAGGGTCCTAGATGTACCATAGAGGGCCACAAGGGCCTAGAGGTGCCATAGAGGGCCACAGGGGCCTAGAGGTGCCATAGGGGGCCATAGGGTCCTAGAGGTGCCATAGAGGGCCACAGGAACCTAGAGGTGCCATAGAGGCCACAGGGTCCTAGAGGTGCCATAGAGGGCCACAGGGGCCTAGAGGTGCCATAGAGGCCACAGAGACCTAGGTGTCATAGAGGGCCACAGGGTCCTAGGTGCCATAGAGGGCCACAGGGCCCTAGATGTACCATAGAGGTCCACAGGGACGTCAAATAACAACAATACGGTACTGTACGTCCACATCACAGTCGAGTACAGTGAACGGTGATCGTGCCAGACAACAGTGAGGAGACGGTGTACCAGCTGCGTGCACGGCGGCCGTTCTGGCGGGGAGGGCTAGATATTAATTATTCCTCACTGTGAGATATAGTGGCGGTATATACATTGATACGCTCTTAGTATGACTCAGTCACCAGTGTGGTTTATTGATCAGTCGTGTAAATCAAACATAAATATATTCCAGGAGAGGAAATGGCTCTCAGGGGTATTTAAAAGGTCAGATTTCAATCTGATTTCAATCTGATTTCAATCTGATTTCAATCTGATTTCAGAGGAATATTGGAATATTTCAATCATTATCAGCCCCTCGTTAGGCAGGCAATGTTTGGCTGAAGGAATAAAGAGGTGTTGTTGTTGTTGTTGTTAAAGATTCGCTACCTGGAAGAAAAAGTTCCAAGTAGCACGGGCTATGGCGAGCCCGCTCACCATAGTATTTAGTTGTATGAATCATGATAATATACGATTGCATTGTACGGTATGTTTTCTTCAGATGTCGCAGCTCGAAGCTTTTCCAGTTGATTATACTTGGAATATACCTGGAGTATACCTGGAGTATACCTGGAGTATACCTGGGGAGGGTGTTGGGAGTTGTTCTACTCCCCGAGCCCGGCCTGTCGGGAAGGAAGGAAACTATAAGGAGAAAGCGCCAAGCCATTACGACTATATAGCACTGGGAAGGGGTCAGAATAAGGATTTGGGATGGGACGGTGGGAAAGGAATGGTAGCCACAACCACTTGGACGGTCGGGGGATTGAACACCGACCTGCATGAAAGCGAGACCGTCGCTCTACCGTTTTCCACGTTGAGATTATTTGTCTTAGATGTAGCCATGTTATAGCTTAATTTAATTAGAGACTCACTATAGCTTTATGACACACAGAGATGACACTAACGTGATGCATCAAATGAACAAAATTAATACCTATTATTATTAATAGCTAATTATTAAGAGCTATTAATGAACATTAATAGCTCAGTCGATTAAGGCAGTGTCTGGGATGCTCCCGACGCAGGTTCGAATCCTCGTCACGGCCCTTGTTCTAAAACTTTATGTTCACACAAGGGTGGAAGACCTTGTACATGTGGAGAGCTCTTGTGATATCATTATCTTGTGTTATCATGATGGTGGTTCAACCTGATTAGTCGGTTGGTTGATGAGTCTGGTAGTCTTGTAGTTTATAGAGGCGTCTTAAGTGCTAGAGGAGTAACTAATTAGTTATCAACAGTCTAGTTCACGATTGTGTTGTAGGGAGAATTTTTTTATTAGCAAATTGTTAATTATCGTTCTACTCTTTTTATTTTTATAGTTTAATTTAATATAAAAAAGTCACCCATCCTGTGTCTACTGACGTTCTGGTTGTGATTAGAGTAGTACTTGTGAAAGTTAATTGTTAATTCTGGTTGTGAAGACATTTATTAATAATTAATAATTAGCTCTGGTTGTGAAGACAATTATTAATAATTGATCATTAGTTCTGGTTGTTAATACTGTACTAATAAGCAGACGTGCAATAAATCACATGGAGATGCCTTAACTGTTCGTGCTGAAAGAACCTGGGCTGATTCTCGCAATGATAAGCCCCCCTATCAATCCCCCTCCCCCTGTTATCAATTACCACGTGTCATGACCATTGATAACCCTCCAGAGGAACAACGGATTTAATCCCGCTTACGTGATCGCATCAATGAGTAACTCTGTGCCTGCATAGGATTCGAACCTATGCGGATTCGAACCTATGCGGATTCGAACCGCATAGGTTCGAATCCTTAATACGGCTCCGACAGGTGTGTGCACCCTTCAAGAGGTCATATAGGCCGTGACCCCAATACCAAATCAATTTAATTCTGAATAATACAGCGAGAGGATGTATTCCGGTTCTGTGTGTGTGTGTGTGTGTGTGTGTGTGTGTGTGTGTGTGTGTGTGTGTCTGTGTGTGTGTGTGTGTGTGTGTGTTTACGTGTGTGTGTGTGTGTGTGTGTGTGTGTGTGTTTACCTGCTGGATGCTAAGCTTGTTACCATGGTTGTCGTAATTAATAACCCTCAATAAGTTGATAAGCCCAGCTTCAAACCCAATGTTATTCATTATATAAAATAATACCCAGTGAAATCCCACAGTATAATGAAAAGTATAATTAATTAAGATATTAACTCACTTTTTATTGCCTCCCCATAACAACTGAACTCATAATTTGTAATCACATCTACCACCACCACAACAAAAATAAATATATCAATAATAATAATAATAATAATGAAGATGAAGCAAAGACCCATCATATGTATAAGTGAATTAAAACTTTAATTTTCGGATGTAACCTACACCCTTTTTTAGGGTGTATACAGTGTCCTGAGAATGTATACAGCCAGTACACTATACACAGTGAGGACACTGTATACAACACCTTAAGAAAGGGTGTAGGTTACATGCCAAAATTGGAGTTTTAATACACTCATACACATACGTTTTGGGTGATTGCTTGACCTTAATTCAAGCACTGTGGAATTGTGGTAACTTGGTACAAAGAAATCCCAATAATGTGATGTACCAGTGGGGAAATCATTGGTAGGAGGGGCCTGAAGCCTCCACTTTGGAGCACTAACTGTCCCCAGCTAATTAGGTCACAGAATTATCGACAAAGTGGCTACAGCCATAATTCGGAACGTTACATAATGATCACAAGAACAGAGGTACACCAAGCTTGATGTGGTGATTCACTGTAATGTTCTTAAACACAAAATGAATACCAAAAGAATTCCTGTATACCTTGTCCTGCAGTTAAGGATACAGGTTTACACTCCTCGTTACAGCACTACAGCCTGTATAGACCTATACAAGCCATTGATCACTAAGAACTCTAAATGACCCGACCAGGATTCGAACCCATGACGCCCAGGATCTCCCCTAAAAACGTACACGGCATCGTAACCAGCGCACCATTGATCGTCTTAAGATCAATGGTGCAGTGGGCATAGTATCGTGTACGTTTGGGGGTGATCCTTGGCGTCAAGGGTTCGAATCCTGGTGGGGTCATTTAGACATTTTAGTGATATATATCAACCCGTCCTCGCAAATTCGTATAGTCAATATTGACTTATTAAATACGTGCATAGGTGACATACTAAACATAATAGATACCCTTAAAAAGCTTCATAGAAAACACCGACCTTACCTAACCTTGTTAGTATGTTAAGATAAGCATCTTATAGCTTCGTAATTACAATTGTTACTTAACCTATACCTATAATAGGTTAACCTATACCTATAATAGGTTAAGTAATAATTGTAATTACGAAGCTATAAGATGCTTATCTTAACATACTAACAAGGTTAGGTAAGGTCGGTGTTTTCTATGAAGATTTTCAAGGTAAACTATTATGTTTAGTATATCACCTATGCACGTATTTAATAAGTCAATATTGACTATACGAATTTGCGAGGACGGATTGATATATATACATTATGTTACACCACATTGGAAGAGACGTGTCGGTGGAGAGGAGATATCAGTGCTCAGTCTTGAGGATAACAAATGTCTGTCTGTGCCTTTTCACAGCGAATATTCCAATGGCAGAAAATTGAGTGCCGGGAAAAAGGTTACTTACTGGTGACAGAGGATAAAAATGGTCTCTCACCTGTGTTGTTCTCTTGGTAAGCTTGAAAAAAAAGAAGACAGGGTTCCAATTCTAGCCTTTTGGAAAAAAAAATTGCAGATTCCTATTATCAGCAAAAAATTGAACCCTAAAAAAATGGCATTTTTTTTTATATTCTTCAATTTGGCTTGTATAATGGGTTTGAAAATTCATTCAAGTTATCAGTTAGGTGAGAAAAATAGTTCAAATACAAGCATATATAGTAATTATATATTTGGGTATTTACTGACTATTAAACAGTATCATGCAGTAAGTTGAACAACATGCAGAGTCAAACACGCTCCAGTACTGCTCACACACACACACACACACACACACACACACACACACACAAACACACACACACACCACACACACACCGCACACACACACACACATCTGCCTTTCTAGTATAAACAAACCCTTACGAGTTAAACAAGAGGGTGTGGGAGGCCTGGTCGACGACCGGGCCGCGGGGACGCTAAGCCCCGGAAGCACCTCAAGGTAAGGTGCATGGCCCCCAATGTTACACACCTTCCACCACACAACAAACCAACACAGATAGTCGCCTTAAACACACACAGTTTTATATATACAAAAAATATCAATACCAGTGCCAACTCTTCCCCCCCCCCCAAATAGCAATACAAAAATAAATGCTACACTCTGGTATTATTTGAGATTGAGCAAATATAATGGTCCAGGATTATATATTTGGGGTTATATTTGGGGATTATATTTAAGATGTTGTTGATCACATCTTGGCTACTTTACAGTCAACTTGACGCACCTGTACATGCAACTTGGCCTATAAGTTACAGGTAATTTACAGGTTACAAGTAACTAATTTGATGCACAGGCAATTTGACGTGTATAAGTAACTTAAAGGTAACTTGACGTATAAGTAGCACGACCAACAGGCAATTTTTATGTATAAGTAACTTGACGTCTAAGAAACTTGACGTATTGTCAATGATGTGTATGTATAGGACGACGGTGCTGACAAAGGTATACAAGGAAAAAAACAGGTGGATAACTGTACAGCTGCAGGTGGGACGAGGGTCCCCAAGGACAGGTGGGACAAGGGTCCCCAGGGACAGGTGGGACAAGGGTCCCCAAGGACAGGTGGGACAAGGGTCCCCAGGGACAGGTGGGACAAGGGTCCCCAGGGACAGGTGGGACAAGGGTCCCCCAAGGACAGGTGGGACAAGGGTCCCCAAGGACAGGTGGGACAAGGGTCCCCAGGGACAGGTGGGACAAGGGTCCTCAGGGACAGGTGGGACAAGGGTCCCCAAGGACAGGTGGGACAAGGGTCCTCAGGGACAGGTGGGACAAGGGTCCCCAGGGACAGGTGGGACAAGGGTCCTCAGGGACAGGTGGGACAAGGGTCCCCAGGGACAGGTGGGACAAGGGTCCCCAGGGACAGGTGGGGCTAGGTCCCCCAGGGACAGGTGGGACAAGGTCCCCAGGGACAGGTGGGACAAGGGTCCCCAGGGACAGGTGGGGCTAGGGTCCCCAGGGACAGGTGGGACAAGGGTCCCCAGGGACAGGTGGGACAAGGGTCCCCAGGGACAGGTGGGACAAGGGTCCCCAGAGACAGGTGGGACAAGGGTCCCCAGGGACAGGTGGGACAAGGGTCCTCAGGGACAGGTGGGACAAGGGTCCCAAGGACAGGTGGGACAAGGGTCCCCAGGGACAGGTGGGACAAGGGTCCCCAGGGACAGATGGGGCTAGGGTCCCCAAGGACAGGTGGGGCTAGGGTCCCCAAGGACAGGTGGGACAAGGGTCCCAGGGACAGGTGGGACAAGGGTCCCAAGGACAGGTGGGACAAGGGTCCTCAGGGACAGGTGGGACAAGGGTCCCCAAGGACAGGTGGGGCTAGGGTCCCCAAGGACATGTGGGGCTAGGGTCCCAGGGACAGTGGGGCTAGGGTACAGGTAGGGGTGAGGATAGAGTACAGGAGGTTGGATTAGGGGTCCATATCAGGGCTGACATAGAATTAGATATCCCACTAACCCCCCAACCCCATCCTCTCATTCAACCCTTCCTCTCAGTAAAAAAATTTTTTTCCAAAATTTCCAATAGTTTTGCGCAATTCATAGCCTCTGTTTCTTCAATGTCATAATAATATCCAACCCGTCCTCGCAAATTCGTATAGTCAATATTGACTTATTAAATACGTGCATAGGTGACATACTAAACATAATAGTTACCTTGAAAAGCGTCATAGAAAACACCGACCTTACCTAACCTTGTTATATGTTAAGATAAGCATCTTATTGCTTCGTAATTACAATTATTACTAACCTATACCTATATAATATTTCTTAACCTATACCTACAATAGGTTAAGTAATAATTTTAATTACGAAGCTATAAGATGCTTATCTTAACATACTAACAAGGTTAGGTAAGGTCGGTGATTTCTATTAAGCTTTTCAAGGTAAACTATTATGTTTAGTATGTCACCTATGCACGTATTTAATAAGTCAATATGGACTATACGAATTTGCGAGGACGGTTTTGTATCAATTATTTTCATTAAAATCAATAATATCAAAACTTTCACTTCAAATTAACTTTCAAACATGTGAAAGATAATTTTTTTCTGAATAATTATATAACTAAGGAATGGCTTTTTTATATATACGATATTGTTATTATATGTACGA
>WNGS01000260.1:30956-41968 GCA_020271785.1 Procambarus virginalis | reverse complement strand
TGTTCCATAATGATATTTACCTTAAGATGATGTTTAATGAAGACTTATCATCTTAGGAAAATGCTTAATAAATAATTTGATCCTAGATGTTGCTTAATCAAAATGTTAAAAAAATTAACATAAATTAACATTCGTTAAAATATATATATATATATATATATATATATATATATATATATATATATATATATGCAAACAAGCCTGAATGGTCCCCAGGACTAGATACAACTGAAAACTCACACCCCAGAAGTGACTCGAACCCATACTCCCAGGAGCAACGCAACTGGTATGTACAGGGATGCCTTAAACCACTTGACCATCACGACCGGACAATAAGGAAGTGATAGCCGAGGCTATATGAACCACTTCCCCGCCGGCACCTGGATGGTTATCTTGGGCATAGCATTTTATCAAATCACCTCATTTTTTGGGGCAACACGTGAGGAACACAAATGCAAACAAGCCTGAATGGTCCCCAGGACTAGATACAACTGAAAACTCACACCCCAGAAGTGACTTGTTTGCATTTGTGTTCCTCACGTGTTGCCCCAAAAAATGAGGTGATTTGATAAAATGCTATGCCCAAGATAACCATCCAGGTGCCGGCGGGGAAGTGGGTCATATAGCCTCGGCTATCACTTCCTTATTGTCCGGTCGTGATGGTCAAGTGGTTTAAGGCATCCCTGTACATACCAGTTGCGTTGCTTCTGGGAGTATGGGTTCGAGTCACTTCTGGGGTGTGAGTTTTCAGTTATATATATATATATATATATATATATATATATATATATATATATATATATATATATATATATATATATAAAATTTGTGAGGGTACCACCTCTGGTGCCAATGTGGGGACCCATAGCCTCGGAGAAGAAAATAAAACGTATTCAGAGGAGACCTTGTGGTTTCTCACTGAACACTAATATTTCTTCTCCTACCACCCCCATTCTTTTGTATGTACACATATATATTTGCTTTATTTGAACTGTGTTACAAAAAGGAGTTACATATAGGTTAATATATATATATATATATATATATATATATATATTTATATATATTTTTTTTTAACGAATGTAGTACACAGATGTTTGCAGGTGACACTTGGCGAGCACTGGTGTGATAGCGAGTTGAATGCACTGAGAGTCGGTATCTCTCAAGTGTCTCTCCTAAACCACACTTGAAAGTAGACTGGTTATTACTCGCTACTCTGCTGCTTATATACTAGGACAACATCTCACTGTTCTCCAAAGGTTGGAAGGCATTTTAACTGTAAGTAGAAAATGTTTGAGTTCTGTAATTAGTGCTAATAAGAGCTTTGATTCTCTCATTAGGCTAATGAGTTTGGAGCCAGTATATTATTGAGATAATCTACTTGCTACATAACTCCCCCTTCCGGGGGATGAAAGGAAAACACTTGATCAAGGAACCTGGCTGGTCGGTGAATTGTATGAACTTCTCGTGTTGTATAACCCTCAAATTTAACTTCCTCCTCTTCGCTGATGTCATCTAACTGGGGGTCGTAGGGTAGGAGGTCGTACAGGATCGTCCGTCGTCGTAGGATCAGGTGGTGGTGCAGCTGGTAACTGGGGTCGTAGGGTGGAACATTCGTACAGGATCGTCCGTTGTCTTAGGTGGCGGTACGGCTGGTAACTGGGATTATAGAGTGGGAGATCGCACAGTATCGTCCGATGTCATAGAATCAAGTGGTGGTGCTGCTGGTAACTTCGGTCGAAAAGTGATCGGCGTTGTCGGCGGATGTGTCTCAGGAGGGATGTCTGGGGCAGCGTCACAGTGTGCTGGTTTAAGGCGATTGATGGAGATGTTTAACCGCTGTCCTCGGCGTTCATTGGTGAAGAACTTCGGTGTTCGAGAAACCACTGTAAATAGTCCTTCGTAAGGTGACTGTAGAGGGCGTCGGACAGCGTCGATTCTTACAAACACGTGTTCAGTTGTGCGGAGCTCATGAGGCACATACATAACACGAGTTGGCGTGGTGGAGTGGGCCGAATGCTTGTCATGGCCGCCCGTAATTTTTGGACAAAAGTGGGGTCCGGGGATGTTACGAGTGGCGTCGTGGTTAAGAATTTGCCCGGAAGCTGCAGGTTAGATCCGTATACCAAGTCTGCTACCGAGAATGCACTGCCCTCCTTCGTGGCCAAACGGATGCCAAGCAAGACTAATAGAAGGTTGTCGATCCAATCATCAGGGGCGTGCTTGAAGTCTTAGGGCGGCTTTTAGCTGTCTATGAAAGCGTTTTACCATTCCATTCGAATCAGGGTGGTATGCTGTGGTTCGGTTCTGTGTGGTGCCGAGGAATTCCATAAGTTCCTTCCATAGATATGATTCGAACTGTCGTCCTTGGTCGGTGATGATGACAGAGGGGCTGCCAAATGGGGCGCCCCATCCAGAGAGGAAAGCCTGGACCACTGACTCAGCTGAGATGTTGATTAATGGGATTGCTTCCGGCCATCTGGAGAACCGATCGATGCAGGTAAGTAGATAAGAATATCCTCTTGCCGACGGTAACGGTCCAACGATGTCTATATGCAACACCTCGAAACGGTCAGAAGGCAACGGGAACTGTTGAAGAGGGCTCTGTGTGTGTCGATGTGTTTTCGCCCGCTGGCCCTGGAGACAAGAGCGAATCCATCGTCAAACATCGGCATTGACTCCAGGCCATACAACACGTTCTGTTAGTAGCTTCTGGGAAGCACTTACTCCTAGGTGTGCTAGGGAGTGAAATGCTGAGAATGTTAGTTCCTTTTATCTTTGTTAAATATCATATTATTTTGGGTAGCCCATAGAAAGACCTGATCTACATCCGATTGGAGGTTATTGCACAACGATAATGCACTACATTATATGGAATATAACAATACCATTGACTCTGGTTAAGAAGGCACCCACAACACAAACTATATAACCCTTCGTGAAGTCTAGGGTGGCCAGGCTATGTTATGTATTGTTAATGAAAACAATACAAAGTCTTCAATAAAAAGTAAACTTTGGAAGATATTGATTCTGAAAGTAGTGAAAGTTTTGGGCGTATATATTTAAAATTATCAACTTTGGTAATGGAACTTTGTATCTCATGTAGTCTGTGTTAAATTTAAATACCTCACTATTTGTATTATCGCCAGCAAGGATCCACTATATTCAGTAAATACACAGCTGGTATCATCGTACTTAGTGAAACATACTTGAGTGTACTCAAGCAGTCATACTCAAGCAGGTATCAAGCAGTGTGTGGGCGGGAGAAGAAGACCCCCTAAAGATGGACTCTCGGCAGCAGAGGTGGGATACTTGAGCTGATGAAGTAATCACCGGGAAATAGTACATTTAGACGGCTTAAAAACAGACTCCTGTTGTACGGAAATACGGAGACAACTGTCAGTATGCGACCCTGTAATTGCTTGCAAACGAACTTCCTGGTCATGGAACGAGTGTGTTCATTTGCGGCGACTATGGCGAGGTGTTTGTGGTTGTCGTAGTGTAAACAAGTGTGTCTTGAGCTTGGTGAGTGTGTGACAAACTGGGCCTGGCTCGCGCTCTTCTCTAGAAAATGTACGTAATTGACAAAGGAAATGACGCTAAATGACAGAATTGTTGTTGTCGGAAAAAATGGGGGGACGTAATTTGGCACCCAAACCACCCAACTTAATGTGGAATTGCATACAAGCTTAATTGGGGATATCCCAGAGTGTTGATATTTTTGTGAACGGCGATTAACTGAGAAAAACTTGAGAACAAACACACAACGGTGTCATCACTGTTTTTGTAACGAGTCTCATTACCAAAGTTGTTATGCGTGAGGTAAATGTTAATGTTGAAGCGAGGATTGTCCCGAGGCAGCGACGGGGCAAAACACAGGCCGTGCACGTGAAACAATTGAGCCATCAACATGGCAGTGCAGGGAAATATCCCGGGCAAAAATTCGCTGTGCTACAAAATCGACGTCATTTCTTCCCTCCTGACCGTTAATTAGGTCAGTAATTGTCAGAATTGCGCTCTACGGATATTGGCCCGTTTTATATGTGGTTTTATGGGGCTGTGGTGGTTGGCTCCAGCTTAAGAGGTTCTCTCGGTCGCAGTCCTGTGTGCTCGGGGCAAGGCGGCAATTGTCTCATTTCATTTATTTATTATGCACCCCATCCCGTGGGTAGTGGTAATAAGGGTTACAGAAGGACGTTATGGGTTCAGGAACTGAACCCATAGTTTGTTTAGCTAAGCAAGTGACATGTTTGTGAAGCCAATTACATAATTGTTAATATTACATACACGAATACATATACATATCAGTAATCTATTATATCATAAATGATTCAACAAGAGGCTCACAACAGTCCCTATACAAGGCAGTTTAGAGCTATGGTGAGTCACGCAGCTACTAGTCTTGCTCCACACCCACCCAACTGGGCGGCAGCTTTACAGTCATGTGCTCCACACCCACCCAACTGGGCGGCAGCTTTACAGTCATGTGCTCCACACCCACCCAACTGGGCGGCAGCTTTACAGTCATGTGCTCCACACCCACCCAACTGGGCGGCAGCTTTACAGTCATGTGCTCCACACCCACCCAACTGGGCGGCAGCTTTACAGTCATGTGCTCCACACCCACCCAACTGGGCGGCAGCTTTACAGTCATGTGCTCCACACCCACCCAACTGGGCGGCAGCTTTACAGTCATGTGCTCCACACCCACCCAACTGGGCGGCAGCTTTACAGTCATGTGCTCCACACCCACCCAACTGGGCGGCAGCTTTACAGTCATGTGCTCCACACCCACCCAACTGGGCGGCAGCTTTACAGTCATGTGCTCCACACCCACCCAACTGGGCGGCAGCCTTACAGTCATGTGCTCCACACCCACCCAACTGGGCGGCAGCCTTACAGTCATGTGCTCCACACCCACCCAACTGGGCGGCAGCCTTACAGTCATGTGCTCCACACCCACCCAACTGGGCGGCAGCCTTACAGTCATGTGTAGGCTGCACCTGCAGTAAGCAAATTTTGGATACTAAGCTAAGATGCCTGGCAGCACATCATTATGAATAAAGTACTTACACATTTCTTAGACACTATTGATGGTGTTGTCTCTGAATTCCGCGATTTCTCACATTCCATTATATAATGACGCAAAGTATGCGAATAGTTCTGCTGACAGAGTTTACATTTAGTCAGATCTACATCAGCAGATGTTACAAACTCCCAGAGGTACTTGTAGTCGAGCCTAAGCCTAGCAGTGGTAACATCTAGAAGTCTGATAACATATACTAACAGCTAACATACGTAAGTCCAACCCATCCTCCTGTTGAGATAGTACCTATTGTAACGGTCATCGATAGTCACGAATTCGTACGTACTTAGCATTTATATAGTAGTATACTGACGAGTGAGGAATTATTTTAAAATAAATGAAGCTAAAAAAGCAAACTTAAATATTCCTGAGCCTAGTATAGCACACGTACTATATTAGGCCTCAGATATCGTGTATTAGACCTAGAAAGGTTAGGTTAGTTTGTCAAGGCAACACAAGTAAAAAATAGTTTTCCGGTTTGTCAGACTCAATAGTTCAGATTTCTACTTAATAATTTCGTTGTACGTCGGTATATATATACTATGGTCTTCATCATTACTATAAGTACAACCAAAACAGAAGGATGGGCTGGTAAATTAGATCTTTCTATGGGCTACAGAAAATAATATGGTGTTTAACGAAGATAAGTTCCAGCTCATGCGCTATGGAAAAAATGAAAATATAAAAACAGAAACCACGTACAAAACTCAGGCACATCATAACATAGAACGAAAAGGCAATGTAAAGGATCTGGGTGTACTCATGTCGAAAGACCTTACCTTTAAAGAACACAATACTGCACAATGACAGCCCCTTTCAAATCTGGAGAAATTGCTGACCTGGAGAGCGTGCAGAGATCCTTTACTGTTAGAATCCACTCAGTAAAACATCTAAACTACTGGGACCGACTAAAGAGCCTAAATCTGTATTCCCTTGTGCGCAGGCGGGAGAGATACATAATAATTTACATGTGGAAAATATTGGAGGGATTGGAAGGTATGGCAGGATGTGCAAAATATCCCGTTGAAAAGCAGAGGTGCAACAGGCACTCTGAGAGAGAACTCAATCAACATCAGAGGCCCAAGACTGTTCAACACGCTTCCACCACACATAAGGGGCATAACTGGCCGACCCCTCACAGTGTTCAAGAGAGTACTTTATGAACACGCCCGAAAGATACCTGATCAACCAGGCTGTGATTCATACGTCAGGTTGCGAGCAGCCGCGTCCAACAACCTGATTGACAAGTCCAGCAACAAGAAGGCCTGGTCGAGGACCGGGCCGCGGGACGTTCAACCCCCGAAATCATCGCAGTGTAACCGTTTGGTAAAGGGAATACAGAGAACATATACGGCACGCATAGAAACGACGAAACATCTAAATTATTGGGACCGTCTCAAAATGTACTCTATGGAAAGGAGACGAGAAAGTTATCATAATATATACATGGAAGATACTAGAAGGCCAGGTCCCAAATTTGCACAGTAGAATAACAACATACTGGAGCGAAAGATACGGAAGGAAATGGAACCAGTGAAGAATAGAGGTGCCATAGTCACAACCAGAGAGCAGTCTGAACATCAGAGGTCCACAGCTGGGTCCACAGGTCCTCCCCCGCAAGCATTAGACTGGATGCAGCATAATATTAGACTGGACCCAAGCATAATATTACTGGAACGAAGGTCAAGGTATTAAAGAGGCACTTGGACAGGTTCTTACAAGAATTGTGGGACCAACCAGGCTGTAGTGGGTATGTGGGCGTACGGGCTGCTCCAAGCAACAGCCTGTTTTGTTGGACCAAGTTATCACAAGTAGAGCCTGGCCTCAGGCCGGGCTCGGGATTAGAAAAAATCCCAGACCCTCTCCAGGTATTCTCCTAGACTATATGATACGAAGGGGAGTGCAGTGTGTCAAGAACTAGCAGCGTGATGCTAAACATCTCCATCACACAGGATGGTTAGTCATACAGGGGCACGAGACCAGTAGTCTGTACTGGCAAACTCTGGGTGTATTTGAGGATATCACCAAGAACATCAGAGTGAATAAGGTAATTGCAAAGCTCCAGGTATCTCATGCCAGGTGTAATAACTATAAACATCAGAGGTCCGCGGTTGTTCAACATCCTCCCAGCGAGCATCAGAAATATTGCCGGAACAACCGTGGACATCTTCAAGAGGAAACTAGATAGTTTTCTCCAAGGAGTGCCGGACCAACCGGGCTGTGGTGGGTATGGGGGCATGCGGGCCGCTCCAAGCAACAGCCTGGTGGACCAAACTGTCACAAGTCAAGCCTGGCCTCTGGCCGGACTTGGAGCGTAGAAGAACTCCCAAAACCCCACCAAGCAGGTATCAAGTAGGTATAACTGAACATTCAGTGCTGTAGTGTGGGAGATCATGCCCCAGTTCCTGCTCACAGTTTGCACTTGGAAGACAGCGCCGTTCCCGCAGGTTTAGACCACTAGCGGACTGTGTAACGCACAACTCGTCCTCGCAAATTCGTATAGTCAATATTGACTTATTAAATATGTGCATAGGTGACATACTTAACATAATAGTTTCCCTTGAAAAGCTTCATAGAAAATACCGACCTTACCTAACCTACTTAGTATGTTAAGATAAGCATCTTATTGCTTCGTAATTACAATTATTACCTAACCTATACCTATAATAGGTTAAGTAACAATTGTAATTACGAAGCTATAAGATGCTTATTTTAACATACTAAGTAGGTTAGGTAAGGTCGGTGTTTTCTATGAAGCTTTTCAAGGGAAACTTATGTTTAGTATGTCACCTATGCACGTAACTAATAAGTCAATATTGACTATACGAATTTGCGAGGACGTGTTGGTAACGCACTAGGCCCTGGGACACCAGCACTTTTCAGGCGTCAACGTCCTGGCAATGTGAGGAATTTGCTGCTTTAAGATGAGATATTCACACTGAGAGAACCTGAGTGATCACACAACACCGAGGAGAGGTAACCTGAGTGATCACATAACACCGAGGAGAGGTGACCTGAGTGATCACACAACACCGAGGAGAGGTGACCTGAGTGATCACACAACACCGAGGAGAGGTGACCTGAGTGATCACACAACACCGAGGAGAGGTGACCTGAGTGATCACACAACACCGAGGAGAGGTGACCTGAGTGATCACACAACACCGAGGAGAGGTGACCTGAGTGATCACACAACACCGAGGAGAGGTGACCTGAGTGATCACACAACACCGAGGAGAGGTGACCTGAGTGATCACACAACACCGAGGAGAGGTGACCTGAGTGATCACACAACACCGAGGAGAGGTGACCTGAGTGATCACACAACACCGAGGAGAGGTGACCTGAGTGATCACACAACACCGAGGAGAGGTGACCTGAGTGATCACACAACACCGAGGAGAGGTGACCTGAGTGATCACACAACACCGAGGAGAGGTGACCTGAGTGATCACATGACACCCAGGAGAGGTGACCTGAGTGATCACACAACACCGAGGAGAGGTGACCTGAGTGATCACACAACACCGAGGAGAGGTGACCTGAGTGATCACACAACACCGAGGAGAGGTGACCTGAGTGATCACACAACACCGAGGAGAGGTGACCTGAGTGATCACACAACACCGAGGAGAGGTGACCTGAGTGATCACATGACACCCAGGAGAGGTGACCTGAGTGATCACACAACACCGAGGAGAGGTGACCTGAGTGATCACACAACACCGAGGAGAGGTGACCTGAGTGATCACATGACACTGGAGTAGCTCATTAATGTTGGCAATAACTATATAATGACAGTTATAATTGCTACTTGTTACATGCAATAAAAGTACTATATTACCAGCGCTGAAGTTTCGGGAGGTGAAGATGATGACAGAAAGCGACAAGAAACCTTCGAGACGAGCGAGATGAAGACTGAGGCGCGGGGGCAGCGGAGCCCTTCCTTTACAGTTAAGCAAGAGCGTCAATAATCTGGTAAAGGGGGAGAGTGAGGATGTAGGGCAAGCGTCGCGCCTCACTCCCTCAGGGCTCACTGTTTCAACATGTAATTGGTATGTGGAAAGGGTGTAGGGAGGACGTCTGGCCCATATTAATATGCAGAGTCGTGAGAGACACCCGTACACACACGTACTCACCCGTACACACACGTACTCACCCGTACACACACGTACTCACCCGTACAAACCCGTACACCCCCGCGCGCACATACGCATGCGACACACACATACGCACACGACACACACATACGCACACACATTACATGGGTGGATTATTATCGAATATTTCACTATGTCTTGGCGATTCAGGATGGTGGTGTGGTGCTGAGAATGATGTTGCTTAATACCTCCCTCTTGCAAATGAAGTGCAAGATGTCTACTCAGTGTGTTCGTGTTGTGTCCAATGTAGCATATATATCGGAGTACACTGTCTCCAGAGCTACACTCGTACTGTACACTACATTAGTACATCTCAGTGTGTCAGAGGAAGCGGAGATGTTATATCTCACAATGAGGGAAGATATAAGAGGGTTGCTGTAATAAATGACAGGATGAATCTTGGCGTTTTCACTTAAAGGTTTACAGTTCCTCTCAATTATATCTCATATCAACTTTTCATCCTTCTTATGTGAGTAAATGGATTTTTATAATACACTATAATGTCTTCCCTTGGGGGGGGCAATTCCCCCCCCCCTGGGGCCTGATTATCCTCTTGTCAGATGGCGGCCTAGCTTCTTACTTGAGATTTCGTCGAATTCTGTATTGCTGTAATAGTTGTTCACAACAGTTTGGCGGATTCGATCAAATTCATGGTGCAAGAGCTGCCTAGAAAATCATGTACGTGTTGCACGACCTATATATGCATTGATGACGCCTCTCTTATACCTGTGAGTGTATTCTCTCAGGAACTTAGTAAATTATCAGGAATTGTAAACCTTGAAGTGAAAACGCAAGGATTCGTCCCATTATTTATTATAACAACCCCCGTACAGCTTCCCTCATTATGAGAAATAATGAAATGTATGCACGTTTTTCACGACAATAAAGAAGGGTTGAACAGTGGAAGCCACCCAGAAGTGTAGAAGGGCTTTGACCAAAGTCGCTGCCGCAGCCCGTCCGCCTAAGGTTCCAAAACTTGAAGATAACTGTTAATTTAGTGTCCTCTCCTAACGCTGGTAGTGTGCCTGATGCGTCACTAGGTCCAGCAACAGGAGGCCTGGTCGAGTACCGGGCCACAGAGACGTTGAGCCCCGAAATCATCGCAAGGCAATATTTCTTATAGTCGCTGGGAGGACGTTGAACAACCGCGGGCTTCTGATGTTTATACAGTGTTTACTGGTTGTGCCTATGGCACCTCTGCTCTTCACTGGTTCTATTCTGCATTTTCTTCCATATCGTTCACCCCAGTACGTTGTTATTTTACTGTGTAGATTTGGGACCTGGCTCTCCAGTATTTTCCATGTGTATATTATTTGGTATCTCTCTCGTCTTCTTTCTAGTGAGTACATTTGGAGTGCTTTGAGACGATCCCAATAATTTAGGTGCTTTATCTCGTCTATGCGTGCCGTATATGTTCTCTATATTCCCTCTATTTCAGCAATCTCTCCTGCTCTGAAGGAGGAAGTGAGTACCGAGCAGTACTCAAAACGAGACAACACAAGTGATTTAAAGAGTACAACCGTTGTGATGGGATCCCTGGATTTGAAAGTTCTCGTAATCCATTCTATCATTTTTCAGGCTGACGCAATATTTGCTTGGTATGCTCCCTGAACGTTAGGTCGTCGGACATCATTATTCCCAAATCTTGACATGGTGTTTCCTACTAGGGGAAGATTCGATTGTGTTTTGTACCCTGTATTATTTTTCAAATCCCTCATTTTTGCCGTACCTGAGTACCTGGAAATTATCACTGCTAAACATCATGT
>WNGS01000260.1:7500-10310 GCA_020271785.1 Procambarus virginalis | reverse complement strand
CATAAGTCTTATGTACCCAGATTACAAAATACAACAGAAAACCATCGCTAAAGACTATTGGAAACTTTCACCAATGTTCTGTGCAGAGTTCGCGAACATTTAAGCAAACGAAGCGTTCGGAAATGAAAAAATTCGTGCATACGAATGAGAAGGAAAAGGATTCAGTAAACGCTGAGGAATCTTTTCCACAGACACAATGGAAGTGGAACAGGAGGAGATTGTACAGAAGATATACGCGAGAATCTTTTCCACAGACACAATGGAAGTGGAACAGGAGGGCATTATACACAGACATTATACTTCCTCAGTTCATTGTCCAAGCTAACCCAAGCTTCCGAACTATATTAATGGCTCAAACTGTTGACGTCACGCTAACTTAGCATTTAAATGATGCCCACATTTACCTGGTGACTATGCTTGCACCAGTCACGGTAGATATATAGCATGCTGACACACCATCCCAGTAGTTATGCTTATTCCATTCTTAGTAGTGACATTCACCGTTCACGGTCGTTCATGTTTTTCAGCAGGAAATGTATCCAGCCATCGCCTACCTCGGGCAGACAGGCAAAAATTGGTGACAGTTGACACTCATGGGAGTTTGCATCTGTTTTGCATAATTAATGGTTGAAGGGTCCACAACGATGGCCTAATAGTGTTACTATTACTACCGCTGTTAACAGTTACTTCTACTGTTGTCTGTTGTTATGTTGTTAAAGATTCGCTACCTGGAACAAGAAGTTCCAAGTAGCACGGGCTATGGTGAGCCCGTATACTGTTGTCAATACTAGGGCCTACTGCTGCTACTGTTGCTACTTCTAATACTTGCGCCACTAGTACTCTTGTCATCACTACCACACACTGTTCACTATCATATGTCGCCTCTGAAATTCCAAGCCATTTTTTTTAACTTTGCGTCTAAAAATTATAGTTTGATTTATACTGCTGTATGACTGTTTAGGCCGACTAGAATTGTCATGAGTTTATATAAGTGGCTACGAATATACCTTCTGATTATGACTCTGGACAGTTTGAGCTTTAGAGATTTTCGGTCAGATTTATAGACACAGACGAAATGTACTTTTCTCAGGCATCAGATGGAGCATCTGATTGGCTTTCTGACATTTCATTATCAACTTTAAGATCAATCTTTATCATTAGAATATTCTCTCTCTGTCTCTGTCTCTCTCTCTCTCTCTCTCTCTCTCTCTCCTCTCTCTCTCTCTCTCTCTCTTCTCTCTCTCTCTCTCTCTCGATATCTGCTTGATGAGGTTCTGTGAGTACTACTCACCAAGCCCGGCCCGAGGCGAAGCTCGACTGTGAGAGCTTGGTCCAACAGGCTGTTGCTTGGAGCAGCCTGCAGATTTCTCACTTGATGTTAATTCTCAATGTCTTTAAACCCAATTTGTTCTCTCTACCTAGAGTGTCTCACCTCTGTGACCTCTGGGAGTAATTAGCAGATCCTGAAACACCAGTGTTGCCAAAATATGCAACATTGCTGATGGATGTGAGAAACTGAGCTGAACGACTGAGGTAAACAAACAATTGTTGTCAACTGCGACAGTGATCATGTTTGCTCAGTAATTGGCTCATCTTGTAGTTTGATTTATCCTCCAGCTTGACTCATCCTCCAGCTTGACTCATCCTTCAGCGTAATTCGTCCATCAGCTTGATTCATCTTCCAGCTTGATTCATCATCCAACATGATTTATCATCCAGCTTGGTTGATTCTGCAAGTTGATTCTTGCACCAACTTGATTCATCTTCCAGCTTTACTCGTCTTCCATCTTGACTCATTTCTACCTTGACTCATTCTCCAGCTTGCCTCATCCTCTAGCTTGCCTCATCCTTCAGCTTGCCTCATCCTTCAGCTTGACTCATCCTCCAGCTTGCCTCATCCTCCAGCTTGCCTCATCCTCCAGCTTGACTCATCCTCCAGCTTGCCTCATCCTCCAGCTTGCCTCATCCTCCAGCTTGACTCATCCTCCAGCTTTACTCATCCTCCAGCTTGCCTCATCCTCCAGCTTGCCTCATCCTCCAGCTTGCCTCATCCTCCAGCTTGCCTCATCCTCCAGCTTGCCTCATCTTCCAGCTTGACTCATCCTCCAGCTTGACCCATCCTCCAGCTTGCCTCATCCTCCAGCTTGCCTCATCCTCCAGCTTGCCTCATCCTCCAGCTTGCCTCATCCTCCAGCTTGCCTCATCCTCCAGCTTGCCTCATCCTCCAGCTTGCCTCATCTTCCAGCTTGCCTCATCTTCCAGCTTGACTCATCCTCCAGCTTGCCTCATCCTCCAGCTTGCCTCATCCTCCAGCTTGCCTCATCCTCCAGCTTGCCTCATCCTCCAGCTTGCCTCATCTTCCAGCTTGACTCATCCTCCAGCTTGACCCATCCTCCAGCTTGCCTCATCCTCCAGCTTGCCTCATCCTCCAGCTTGCCTCATCCTCCAGCTTGCCTCATCCTCCAGCTTGCCTCATCCTCCAGCTTGCCTCATCCTCCAGCTTGCCTCATCCTCCAGCTTGCCTCATCCTCCAGCTTGCCTCATCCTCCAGCTTGCCTCATCCTCCAGCTTGCCTCATCCTCCAACTTGCCTCATCCTCCAGCTTGACTAGTCACGTGTGGCTCAGGACCTACTCTCTCTCGACTGGTGTCACGTAGTTTATAACTCGACAAATACGACCTTGTACAGCACAGACGTCCCACGTTGGGTGTCAGATTTGTCACCCATTGTGAAATTGCATGTATATGCAAAGCCAAAACCCTTGGTGACATTGTCTGTGGTGTCAGTGGTGGTGGTGTCAGTGGTGGTGG
>WNGS01000260.1:0-5000 GCA_020271785.1 Procambarus virginalis | reverse complement strand
TCAACCACTCTGACACTAAAAAGTTCTTTCTAATATCTCTGTGGCTCATTTGGGCACTCAGCTTCCACCTGTGTCCCCTAGTGCGTGTGCCCCTTGTGTTAAACAGCCTGTCTTTATCAACCCTGTCGATTCCCCTGAGAATCTTGAATGTGGTGATCATGTCCCCCCTAACTCTTCTGTCTTCCAACGAAGTGAGGTTGTGTGTGTGTGTGTGTGTGTGTGTGTGTGTGTGTGTGTGTGTGTGTGTGTGTGTGTGTGTGTGTGTGTGTGTGTGGTGTGTGTGTGTGTGTGTGTGTGTATGTGTTCGTATTTCGCGATACCGGTGGCGTCCTCTGGAGCTGCGATAAATTGGTTCTGTTTTGCCTTTCGGAGACAGATTGTGTTTCTTTTGTCCTTGGCTTCGGCCATAAATTGTCCGAACGTTTGTTTGGATACGCTTAAATCTTACGTTTATTTCTCAAACTTACTTTTCCTTGTTTCCAGAGACATACTTTTGTTATCGTCGGAGACTTGAGACGATATAAACTTTTAATTGTGATATAATTGATGATCTTCACCTGCTCGCGTTACTTATTAAGTGTTATTTAGTAATTATTAATTGATGCCATATATATAATTAAAAATTATTCGACAGTAGCGTAGGTAAGGGTATTATCTACCCTATTGAGGATTATATCTTACGTGACAGGGATGAAGGAGTGGATTATCTATAGATACCTTAGTGGCGCTCCAGGGATAGTTTGAAGTCTGAGTTGGGTAGAGAGAGGTGCTTCTGAGGTGAACATCTACTACGGGCTCACCATAGCCCGTGCTACTTGGAACTTTGTTCCAGGTAGCGAATCTTTAACAACAACAACATTCTGAGGTTGTTCCTTATTGCGCCCATACATGGTCTGGTGGTAGTGAATGGTGCTCCAGGTACCTGAGGTGCGCTTCACACAAGCTTTGTATTGCCTCAGTTCGTGGCCAGTTAGGTAGCTCTGACATCCTTATTGTCCGCATCCAAGGCGCTTGATAGCTGGGTGGACAGCGCTTCGGATTCGTAGTCCTGAGGTTCCGGGTTCGATCCCCGGTGGAGGCGGAGACAAATGGGCAAAATGTTTCTTTCACCCTGATGCCCCTGTTACCTAGTAGTAAATAGGTACCTAGGAGTTAGACAGCTGCTTCGGGCTGCTCCCTGGGGGTGTGGAGGCCTGGTCGAGGACCGGGCCGCGGAGACACTAAGCCCAGAAATCATCTCAAGGTAACCTCAAGATAACCTTCCATGGTGTGGTTGGTAAAACAAAAGTATCTTCTTATACTTTTGAGACACTAATTCGAATTTCCAATGAACCAAGTGAATGAAACATACAAAGTTATTTGTTCTTTTATCAAGAGATATATTTAGCTGAAAACTACAGAAAGTTTTAGATTTATGATTCTGGAACGAATCTTCTCGATATGTCTTATGTTTTTCTTCACTGAAGCAGGAAGTTTAAAAATTAACTCTCCAATCCAAAGTTCATTTTTACTCTTGTTTATTGGGTCTGACGCCAGGTGATGCGTGTCGCAAGGTCACTCCTTACATTCTCGAAGACAAATTCTACCGTGCTTAGAACCGGGTTTTATCCGAATAGGTAACATATGGATGTATAGGTAACATATGGATGAATAGATAACATATGGATGAATAGATAACATATGGATGAATGTTATTACATACGGGATATTGATAAGATATTAAATGTATCAATATAGAGTGTGACATATTGGCAGCTTATGTTCATGTAGCTGCTTCCTTTCCTGTTACTGGGTCATTCGGTCCTGCCTCTACGTTGGCCCGGGTCTTGAAGTAGGAATAGTGTGTAATTGTGTATTACCTCGTTATTTATTACTGGTCTAGATTTCTTGATATGCAGCGGCTCACTGATGTCTAATCTTCTATTGCCTCTTCATATAAGGTGCCAAGATATATATATATATATATATATATATATATATATATATATATATATATATATATATATATATATATATATATATATATATATATATATATATATATATATAGGAATATAGGTAACCGCAGAAGGCCTGTTGGCCCATACGAGGCAGCTGGTATCTACATACAAAGATTAATCCAGTGTAATTGGCCTGTTATGTAGAACATTGTCTTCTGTGTTGGCATCGTTATGTTCTGGTCTTGTCCTTACTCTCATTGTGGGAAGAGTAAATAGTTCCGTGATTTGGGTGTTCATGGTAGGTTGTTCTATTCTTATGTGGAATGCTTCAAGAATTTGTAATCTTCTTGCATCTTGTGTTTTGTCTATTATGCATGTATTTTTGTTCAACATTTCTCTTGTTAGGGTGATGTCATGGGCTTGTCTCATGTGGTTCCTAGGGGCACCGGATTGAAGATGGCATGTCAAACGCCTCGTCAGCTTGGTCGACGTCATACCTATGTACTTAGATTGAAGGTTACATCCTTCGTGGGGGCAAGTGTACATGTATACAACGCTTGACTGCTGTAGAGGGTTCTCTGTCGGCTTCGGGCTGTTTTTGATAAGGAGTTCGGAAGTCTTCTTGGTTTTGTAGAATATTATCAGGGTTATCCTGATAATATTCTACATCAGGGTTATTATCCTGATGTAGAATAGAATATTCTACATATTCAGAATATTATCAGGGTTATCCTGATAATATTATCCTGATAATATTCTTATCCTACCACTCTCCATAGTGTATAACAAATCTCTGGCAACAGGGGAACTGCCAGAAATTTGGAAAGCAGCTAATGTAGTCCCGATATACAAGAAAGGGGATAGACAGGAGGCACTGAATTACAGGCCAGTGNATTATGTTCCTGTTATAAGTGCTTTTACAATTCGTTATTGAAGAAGCCATCTCCCAATCAATTTGGTGAGCATTTTCTGACAAATGAACAAACAAAGCATTAGACAATTGGCCATGTCTTACAGAGTATTTAATACTCTGTAAGTATTAATACTCAGAGTATTTAATACTCTGTAAGACATGGCCAATTGTCTAATGCTTTTTTTGTTCATTTGTCAGAAAATGCTCACCAATTGATTGGGAGATGGCTTCTTCAATAACGAATTGTAAAAGCTTTACAATTCTTTTTAAAAGCTTTTCACAACTGATTTTTCAAATACCATCGACAGTGAAAAGAAACATAAGAAATATTGAGAAAATTCGTGTTAGAATTATTAATCTTACCTTTTCGGTTATATTTAACAACATATGTTTACAAGAGAGACTGCTACCAATATATATATATATATATATATATATATATATATATATATATATATATATATATATATATATATATATATATATATATATATGTACACAACACAGTCTGGTCTTACACACATGATGTAAACACATGGTTTTAGTCTCTTAGTTTCCTGTTATCACCAAGAAGCTAAATCAAGGTATATATATACGCAGAGAGGAATACCCTATTTTTCAGTGCTTATACTCTGATAGATGACTTTATTATTCATGCACTGTGTTCAGGACTTAAGTGTACTTAGAATACTTGCTGGTCGGTCAGTAATATAGGTCTTAATAACCCTCCAGATTTTTTTAGGTCGTAATAACCCTGCAGAGGGTTTTCGGCCTTAATAGCCTCCAGAGGTTAACAAGCCTTAATAACCCTTCAGAGATAGATATAGGCCTTAATAACCCTCCACAGATCATCAACCCTTTCTCGAACCCAGTATTTACCCAGGTCTTTCCTAAATCTAAACTTACTCATCTGTTATTCATTGTTTCACCTACTTCTTAAGCAAAAAAAAAAAGTGTTTAAATCATAGTGACACTGTTCGTCCGTCTGGCGGCCATCACAGCCTTCGGTACGGTGTAGTGACAAATTACTCCCTGCAAGTGCCAATTAATAGATGGAGCTGCACCTGCCATTAATCTGTGACCGGGAGAACAAGCACCTCATAAAATAAACCGGAGGGAAGTCAACATCAGGGCCGGGAACAGGCACGGTCCACGAATTTCCTGTCGGTTGTCCCACTCTTTCTAATCCTGAAACGTTTCATTTTCTTAGAAGCAATATATATTTATACAAGTTTAATGAGACTCTTGTTAACTATAAATATTAGAGTAGTTGGAGCGATGATTTTAATAATAAAAATAATAATAATAATAATATAATAATAAATAATATAATAATAATAATAATAATAATAATAATAATGATGATAATAATAATAATAATAATAATACATTTATTGTAAAAAATTTTTTGCTTTTGAAAATGAAGGTTGGGAGAGTTGGTGAAGACTCCATCCATCTGTCTCACTACGTCAGACCTTAATCCCACACGCTGCCAGAGCTTCCTTCCCTCCCTCCTCCATCACCCCTCCATCACCCCTCCCTCCCTCCCTCACTACCTTACTCTCCCCTTCCATCATATTTTTTTTTGGATTGCCAGCCTTTCACACCTGCTTCATCTGGGCTATTTTCCCTTCACTTCTCCCTCTTTCTTTCCTTCCCCCGTTTCCTCCTTCCCTACTATCTTACTTTCCCCACACCATCACATTACCAGTACTTTATCACTTATACTCTCCTCCATCCCGATTTTTTCCATCCCTGTAACACTTTGCCGTCTCCTCCTCTCCCTCTCTCCCATCCCTCATTTATCTCTTCTAACGGCGCTTCCTTTACTCTATACCCATTTCCTCCTGGTTCTCCACGCTCTCTTCCCATTCCCAGCAGCCAGCGACACCCATTCCTTCCTGCCTTCTGTCTGAATTTTGTCTCCATTGTTGTCCTTATTTAATAAGTTATTCTTGCATTCTTATTGAAATTCTTAAAGAGAGAGAGAGTGTGTGTGGCAGTTCTATATCCGTTTAATAAAGCTATTTGTTTTATAAACTTTCCCATCCATTATTCATTTACTCATCAAGTATAAAACATTAATTTACGAATATAGTACAACCGCTCCTCATTTACTTTGTCTATCTTCTCCGTTTATATATTCT
>WNGS01000259.1:90199-137684 GCA_020271785.1 Procambarus virginalis | reverse complement strand
AGTAGTGACTTGACCTTGCTTCTTGCTAGAGCTGATATTGTCAGGACTGGTTGGTGGTGTCTCCATCAAACACGGCCGCTGGTCAAGGTGAGGTAGGCGGGTCAAAGGTGAGGTAGGTGGGTCAAGGTGAGGTAGGTTGGTGTCAGAGGTGAGGTAGGTGGGTCAAGGAGTGGTAGGTGGGTCAAGGAGTGGCTAGGTGGCCGTCTAAGGAGTGGTAGGTGGGTCAAGGTGAGGTAGGTGGGTCAAGGTGTGGTGAGGTGGGGTCAAGGTGAGGTAGGTTAGGTCAAGGGTGAGGGAGGTGGGTCAAGGAGTGGTAGGTGGGCTCAAGGTGAGGTAGGGTAGATCAAGGATGAGGTGGTGGGTCAATGGTGTGGTAGGTGGGTCAAGGTGAGTAGGTGGGTCAAGGGAGGTAGGTGGGTCAAGGGGAGGTAGGTGGGGTCAAGGAAGGTGTGGTAGGTGGGTCAAGGAGTGGTAGGTGGGTCAAGGAGGGTAGGTGGGTCAAGGAGAGGTAGGTGGGTCAAGGTAGAGGTAGGTGTGGGTCAAGGTGAGGTAGGTAGGTCAAGGTGAGGTAGGTGGGTCAAGGTAGTGGTAGGTGGGTCAAGGTAGAGGTAGGTGGGTCAAGGAGAGGTAGGTGGGTCAAGGTGTGGTGGTGGGTCAAGGAGTGGTAGGGTGGGTCAAGGATGGGTGGTGGGTCAAGGTGTGGTGGGTGGGTCAAGGTGGGTGGGTGGGTCAAGGTGTGGTAGGTGGTCAAGGTGAGGTAGGTGGGTCAAGGTGAGGTGGGTGGGTCAAGGTGTGGTAGGTAGAGAGTCTGAGGCTATCTTACTAGGTGGGGGGGGGGGCGGGGTTGTTCCCCAGATTTCGCCCATAAATACCCAGGAACAGTTACATTAGAGGAGCGAGCAGACAACACAGCGGAGGACACAGAGAGGATCATGCGAGAAGGAACAGGAGCAGCACAGAGAGTGCTGGACGGATTGAACAGCAGCTGAACACCAGGCTGTCGCGCCAGGCTGAGGGTGGGGGGGGGGGTTCTATTGTCCTGTCCAAACCCCCCCTCCCCTCCCCATCTACTCCCAACATAGGCTCCAGCACTTGGTGATGTTGAACTGTGAGGTGACAAAGTTTGGTGAGTCTTACCATCTGGAGGTTTGCTGTGATTATCAGAGGTCAGTCGCCCGTGATGTTCTCAAATTCATGTGTAATGACTCACAAGATATATTAATCTTGACATAGTCAACATCAAAGTTTAAATTGTTTGAATTATGATACTTATTAAGTTAAATACAGAACTGATTAACTGGTATCTTAAATTGTTTTTAATTTGTTCCCTAGATCTTTGTCAAGGGAGGGCTAGAGGATACAGTCCTCTGAGACGGACTGGGTTTTACAGATTATACTACACAGGATTACCTGCTTACAGCAGGTTACAATTTGATACCATGACACAACTGTGCTGTTGTGTGGTGGTACAGACAAGTTCCATTCCTTTGTCTAACGTCAGGGTTTTTCAAGTGGATGGTAGGGCAGTGCGAAATAATATTAGAGCATTCTCTAAGGAGTTACTGGTAGCTGAGTCAGGACAATGTCTTTGTTGTTGTAGTACATAGTAATCAAATACCGAGGTACCCGGTATGAACTGGGGTCTCAAGCGGGCGGCAGGTGTGGGTGGGCTCTCAAGCGGGCGGCAGATGTGGTGGGTCTCTGCGGGCGGCAGGTGTGGGGGGCTCTCAAGCTGGCGGGCAGGTGTGGTGGGGTCTCATGCGGGCGGCAGGTGTGGGGGCTCTCATGCGGGCGGCAGGTGTGGTAGGCTCCAAGCGCGCGGCAGGTGGGTGGGCTCTCATGCGGGCGGCAGGTGTGGTGGGCTCTCATGCGGGCGGCAGGGTGGTGGGCTCTCATGCGGGCGGCAGGTGTGGTGGGCTCTCGTGCGGGGCGCCAGGTGTGGTGGGCTCTCATGCGGGCGGCAGGTAAGGTGGGCTCTCATGCGGGCGGCAGGTGTGGGGCTCTCATGCGGGCGGCAGGTGTGGTGGGGGCTCATGCGGGCGGTAGGTGTGGTGGGCTCTCATGCGGGCGGCAGGTGTGGTGGGCTCTCATGCGGGCGGCAGGTGTGTGGGCTCTCACGCGGGCGGCAGGTGTGGTGGGCTCTCATGTGGGCGGCAGGTGTGGTGGGCCCTCATGCGGGCGGCAGGTGTGGTGGGCTCTCACGCGGGCGGCAGGTGTGGTGGGCTCTCATGCGGGCGGTAGGTGTGGTGGAGAGCCCCTCTCCGCAGTGCTCTTAATTACCACACCTGCTCTCAACACCTGTTGCCGCCACACTTCCCTTCACCTCTCCTGCGCCCTCCACACCTGCTGACTGGCAGGAACATTTGCCTCATTATACGAGATTATGGTAAATCTAAAATGGTCTTAAAGCATCATTTGCTTTCCTTCACTGACAGTATCCCCTCACTGACAGTGTCCCTCACTGACAGTGTCCCTCATGACAGTGTCCCTCACTGACAGTGTCCCTCACTGACAGTGTCCCCTCACTGACAGTGTCCTCACTGACAGTGTCCCTCACTGACAGTGTCCCTCACTGACAGTGTCCCCTCACTGACAGTGTCCCTCACTGACAGTGTCCCCCTCACGACAGTGTCCCCCTCACTGACAGTGTCCCTCACTGACAGTGTCCCCCTCACTGACAGTGTCCCTCACTGACAGTGTCCCTCACTGACAGTGTCCCCCTCACTGACAGTGTCCCTCACTGACAGTGTCCCCCTCACTGACAGTGTCCCTCACTGACAGTGTCCCCTCACTGACAGTGTCCCCTCACTGACAGTGTCCCTCACTGACAGTGTCCCCCTCACTGACAGTGTCCCCCTCATGACAGTGTCCCCCTCACTGACAGTGTCCCCCTCACTGACAGTGTCCCTCACTGACAGTGTCCCTCACTGACAGTGTCCCCTCACTGACAGTGTCCCCCTCACTGACAGTGTCCCCCTCACTGACAGTGTCCCTCACTGACAGTGTCCCCCACTGACAGTGTCCCCTCACTGACAGTGTCCCTCACTGACAGTGTCCCCCTCACTGACAGTGTCCCCTCACTGACAGTGCCCCCCTCACTGACAGTGTCCCCTCACTGACAGTGTCCCCCTCACTGACAGTGTCCCTCACTGACAGTGTCCCTCACTGACAGTGCCCCCCTCACTGACAGTGTCCCCTCACTGACAGTGTCCCCCTCACTGACAGTGTCCCTCACTGACAGTGTCCCTCACTGACAGTGCCCCCCTCACTGACAGTGTCCCCCTCACTGACAGTGCCCCCCTCACTGACAGTGTCCCTCACTGACAGTGTCCCCTCACTGACAGTGTTCCTCACTGACAGTGTCCCTCACTGACAGTGTCCCCTCACTGACAGTGTCCCTCACTGACAGTGTCCCCTCACTGACAGTGTCCCTCACTGACAGTGTCCCTCACTGACAGTGTCCCCTCACTGACAGTGTCCCTCACTGACAGTGTCCCCTCACTGACAGTGTCCCTCACTGACAGTGTCCCTCACTGACAGTGTCCCCCTCACTGAGTGTCCCCTCACTGACAGTGTCCCCCTCACTGACAGTGTCCCCCTCACTGACAGTGTCCCCTCACTGACAGTGTCCCCCACTGACAGTGTCCCCCTCACTGACAGTGTCCCTCACTGACAGTGTCCCTCACTGACAGTGTCCCCCTCACTGACAGTGTCCCCCTCACTGACAGTGTCCCCCTCACTGACAGTGTCCCCCTCACTGACAGTGTCCCTCACTGACAGTGTCCCCCTCACTGACAGTGTCCCCCTCACTGACAGTGTCCCCCTCACTGACAGTGTCCCCTCACTGACAGTGTCCCCCTCACTGACAGTGTCCCCCTCACTGACAGTGTCCCTCACTGACAGTGTCCCTCACTGACAGTGTCCCCCTCACTGACAGTGCCCCTCACTGACAGTGTCCCTCACTGAGAGTGTCCCTCACTGACAGTGTCCCTCACTGACAGTGTCCCTCACTGACAGTGTCCTTCACTGACAGTGTCCCCTCACTGACAGTGTCCCTCACTGACAGTGTCCCTCACTGACAGTGTCCCTCACTGACAGTGTCCCCCTCACTGACAGTGCCCCTCACTGACAGTGTCCCTCACTGACAGTGCCCTCACTGACAGTGTCCCTCACTGACAGTGTCCCTCACTGACAGTGTCCCCTCACTGACAGTGTCCCTCACTGACAGTGTCCCCCTCACTGACAGTGTCCCTCACTGACAGTGTCCCCCTCACTGACAGTGTCCCCCTCACTGACAGTGTCCCTCACTGACAGTGTCCCTCACTGACAGTGTCCCCCTCACTGACAGTGTCCCCCTCACTGACAGTGTCCCCCTCACTGACAGTGTCCCCCTCACTGACAGTGTCCCCCTCACTGACAGTGTCCCCCTCACTGACAGTGTCCCCCTCACTGACAGTGTCCCCCTCACTGACAGTGTCCCCCTCACTGAGTGTCCCCTCACTGACAGTGCCCCCCTCACTGACAGTGTCCCCTCACTGACAGTGTCCCTCACTGACAGTGTCCCCCTCACTGACAGTGTCCCTCACTGACAGTGTCCCCCTCACTGACAGTGTCCCCCTCACTGACAGTGTCCCTCACTGACAGTGCCCCCCTCACTGACAGTGTTCCCCTCACTGACAGTGTCCCCCTCACTGACAGTGTCCCTCACTGACAGTGCCCCCCTCACTGACAGTGTCCCCCTCACTGACAGTGTCCCCTCACTGACAGTGTCCCCCTCACTGACAGTGTCCCCTCACTGACAGTGTCCCCCTCACTGACAGTGTCCCTCACTGACAGTGTCCCCCTCACTGACAGTGTCCCTCACTGACAGTGTCCCCTCGCTGACAGTGTCCCCCTCACTGACAGTGTCCCCTCGCTGACAGTGTCCCCTCACTGACAGTGTCCCCCACACAACCCCCCCCCCCCAACAGAGACCAAAGAGACGGGAAGCTGAACAGTGACAGGTAAAAATGGTGGGATTTCCAGCACTTCACCAGCCAGATGGGACCTGGCCGCTGTATCGGACCCCGGTGTATCCTGGCATGTGTCTTACTTTATTCTGGCATGTGTCCTACTTTATTCTGGCATGTGTCCTACTTTATCCTGGCATGTGTCCTACTTTATCCTGGCATGTGTCTTACTTTATTCTGACATGTGTCTTACTTTATTCTGGCATGTGTCCTACTTTATCCTGGCATGTGTCCTACTTTATCCTGGCATGTGTCTTACTTTATTCTGACATGTGTCTTACTTTATTCTGGCATGTGTCTTACTTTATTCTGGCATGTGTCCTACTTTATCCTGGCATGTGTCTTACTTTATTCTGGCATGTGTCTTACTTTATTCTGGCATGTGTCCTACTTTATCCTGGCATGTGTCTTACTTTATTCTGGCATGTGTCTTACTTTATTCTGGCATGTGTCCTACTTTATTCTGGCATGTGTCCTACTTTATCCTGGCATGTGTCCTACGTTATCCTGGCATGTGTCCTACTTTATCCTGGCATGTGTCTTACTTTATTCTGGCATGTGTCCTACTTTATTCTGGCATGTGTCCTACTTTATTCTGGCATGTGTCCTACTTTATCCTGGCATGTGTCCTACGTTATCCTGGCATGTGTCCTACTTTATCCTGACATGTGTCTTACTTTATCCTGGCATGTGTCCTACTTTATCCTGGCATGTGTCCTACTTTATTCTGGCATGTGTCCTACTTTATCCTGACATGTGTCTTACTTTATTCTGGCATGTGTCCTACTTTATTCTGGCATGTATCCTACTTTATTCTGGCATGTATCCTACTTTATTCTGGCATGTATCCTACTTTATCCTGACATGTGTCTTACTTTATTCTGGCATGTGTCCTACTTTATTCTGGCATGTATCCTACTTTATTCTGGCATGTATCCTACTTTATTCTGGCATATATCCTACTTTATTCTGGCATGTATCCTACTTTATTCTGGCATGTATCCTACTTTATTCTGGCATGTATCCTACTTTATTCTGGCATGTATCCTACTTTATCCTGGCATGTGTCCTACTTTATTCTGGCATGTGTCCTACTTTATCCTGACATGTGTCTTACTTTATTCTGGCATGTATCCTACTTTATTCTGGAATGTGTCTTACTTTATGCTGGCATGTATCCTACTTTATTCTGGCATGTGTCCTACTTTATTCTGGCATGTGTCCTACTTTATTCTGGCATGTGTCCTACTTTATTGTGGCATGTGTCCTACTTTATTCTGGCATGTGTCCTACTTTATTCTGGCACGTGTCCTGGTTTATTGTGGCATATATCCTGGTTTACTGTGGCATGTGTCCTGGTTTATTGTGGCATGTGTCCAGGTTTATTGTCATGTGTCCAGATTTATTGTGACGTATCCTGGTTTATTGTGGCATGTGTCCTGGTTTATTGTGGCATGTATCCTGGCGTCAGTTCCGGAAGCCATTTTGTTGCATGCCGTTAAACATTTTTCAGTTTATTTAATTCCAATTGCTACTTGACGCTCCAAGCACTAACTTTATCTAGATCAATTTGAAGGAGATTACAACCGTCTGTGTCTCCTATCTTCCTAGCCGAGGTTCCTCTTGGCTAACATTTGTATATATTGGTACTATGTTTGCTTGTCTCCATGTATCTGCTAAGATTCCTGTGCACAAGGATGTCTGGAATATTAATTGGAGTGGAATGCTCAGTTCAGTTGCACATTCTCGCAGCACCCAAGGTGAAACTCCATCAGGTACAACTGCTTTATTTCTTCCTGGCCCCTTGAGTAATTTTTCCACTGTCTGGAGACACCTGTATATTATAGAGTTCACTGGAATTGGCATTGTGTTTAGTTCTCTGAAAGCCTCATTTTACACACACACACACACATTGGAACTGTTAATTTAGTGTTTCACACATTGCTGTTTTCATTCTCTGTGAATCTGTTCTCCATTCTCAATCTCTGGATTTATCCTTACATGCAGCTTGCTTTTAAGATATATATATATATATATATATATATATATATATATATATATTGTATGTGTGTGTGGGGGGGGGAGGGTGAGCCAAGGGGACGGTGGTGGGCACCCCGTCAACCACTGCCGTGACAAGTGGAGACGCTCCACCCGTCAACATCCGTCCAAATGAAATGCTCAATGAAGCAAGCCTTCCAGGACAAGTTGGGGACGCGTCGTGTAGCTTCCTGTCCTCGTGTTGTTTATTGGTGCTGCTTGACGGCTGTGTCGTGCCCGCGGCCGACAGCGGGCTCTCCTTCCTGCGTCATGAAGACGGGTTGTCGTTCGTGCATGGTGTAGGCAGTTTCTCGTTCGTGAGAGCTGCTAGTGGGTTTAAGAACGGGTAAGCTAGACACCTTCCCCACCACCCTACTCCTCCAACCTGAGAGCAACAAACTGCTCTGACATTTACCTTTTCATTACCGGCAGCTCTCTCTCTTCGCCTCCCAGCAGGTTCCTCCTCTCAAAGTTCCAATATTATTCTTGAATTTAAGTTGGTCGCGTCTAGGAGCGCGGACGGCCGCCGCCAGCCTCTTCACAGGAATACTGTTACGTCCCGCCCCCTGTGATGTCTGGGGGTCTTGGTCCTGTGATCTCCGGGGTGTTGGTCCTGTGATCTCCGGGGTCTTGGTCCTGTGATCTCCGGGGTGTTGGGCCTGTGATCTCCGGGGTGTTGGGCCTGTGATCTCCGGGGTGTTGGGCCTGTGATCTCCGGGGTGTTGGTCCTGTGATCTCCGGGGTGTTGGGCCTGTGATCTCCGGGGTGTTGGTCCTGTGATCTCCGGGGTGTTGGGCCTGTGATCTCCGGGGTGTTGGGCCTGTGATCTCCGGGGTGTTGGGCCTGTGTGGTGGGGAATATAGTGCACACCTGTTAAAGTCGCGCACTCCACCTGGTTGAGTGAGTCTCCCAGGTTGAGTGAGTCCACGTCGTTGAGTAAGTCCACCTGACTGAGTCCACCTGCAGGCGTGTGTTACTCTCGTGGTCTGGACCACGGTCTAATAATGATCAAGAGTCAGTCACTTATAACATCCGTCTGGTCTCACTCTCACTCACTCTGGTAATAACATTTCATTCACTTGGACGGTCTCGTCTTCCAGGTCGGCGTTCAAGCCCCGACCGTCCAAGTGTTTGGGCAACATTCCTTCCCCCCGTCCCATCCCAAATCCTTATCCTAACCCCTTCTCAGTGCTGCATAGTCGTAATATGGCGTTTTCTCCTGATAATTATCTTACCTTGGACCACTTGGCTCACTTGATAAGAGCTACGGTTGCAACTTTTGTGGTCTGTGGTTCGAGGCTTCCCAAGTTCATAGACCTGCCCCTCAGACCACAGAGCTCTTCCCCAGAATACAGACCTCCTCCCAGACCAAGAGAGTCCTCTCTTCAGACAACAATGACCTCCTCCAGACCGTATAGACTTCCCCTCACCACAGACCTTCCCCAGACCACAGACCTTCCCCAGACCACAGACCTTCCCCAGACCACAGACCTTCCCCAGACCACAGACCTTCCCACAGACCTTTCCCAGACCACAGACCTTCCCACAGACCTTCCCCAGACCACAGAACTTCCCCCAGACCACAGACCTTCCCCAGACCACAGACCTTCCCACAGACCTTCCCCAGACCACAGACCTTCCCACAGACCTTCCCCAGACCACAGACCTTCCCCAGACCACAGAACTTCCCCAGACCACAGACCTTCCCTAGACCACAGACCTTCCCCCAGACCACAGACCTTCCCCAGACCAGACCTTCCCACAGACCTTCCCCAGACCACAGACCTTCCCCAGACCACAGACCTTCCCACAGACCACAGAACTTCCCCCAGACCACAGAACTTCCCCCAGACCACCGACCTTCCCCAGACCACAGACCTTCCCCAGACCACAGACCTTCCCCCAGACCTTCCCCAGACCACAGACCTTCCCCCAGACCACCGACCTTCCCCCAGACCACAGACCTTCCCACAGACCTTCCCCAGACCACAGACCTTCCCCCAGACCAGAGACCTTCCCCAGACCACAGACCTTCCCACAGACCTTCCCCAGACCACAGACCTTCCCCCAGACCATAGACCTTCCCCAGACCATAGACCTTCCCCAGACCACAGACCTTCCCCCAGACCACAGACCTTCCCCCAGACCACAGACCTTCCCCAGACCATAGACCTTCCCCCAGACCATAGACCTTCCCCAGACCACAGACCTTCCCCCAGACCACAGACCTTCCCCAGACCACAGACCTTCCCCCAGACCACAGACCTTCCCCAGACCACAGACCTTCCCACAGACCTTCCCCAGACCACAGAACTTCCCCCAGACCACAGACCTTCCCCAGACCACAGACCTTCCCCAGACCACAGACCTTCCCCAGACCACAGACCTTCCCCAACCACAGACCTTCCCACAGACCTTCCCCAGACCATAGACCTTCCCCAGACCACAGAACTTCCCCCAGACCACCGACCTTCCCCAGACCACAGACCTTCCCAGACCACAGACTTTCCCCTAGACCACAGACCTTCCCATAGACCATAGACCTTCCCCAGACCACAGACCTTCCCCAGACCACAGACCTTCCCCCAGACCACAGACCTTCCCCCAGACCACAGACCTTCCCCAGACCACAGACCTTCCCCCAGACCACAGACCTTCCCCAGACCATAGACCTTCCCCAGACCACAGACCTTCCCCCAGACCACAGACCTTCCCCAGACCACAGACCTTCCCCCAGACCACAGACCTTCCCCTAGACCACAGACCTTCCCAGAGACCATAGACCTTCCCCCAGACCACAGACCTTCCCCCAGACCACAGACCTTCCCCCAGACTACAGACCTTCCCCAGACCACAGACCTTCCCCAGACCACAGACCTTCCCCCAGACCACAGACCTTCCCCAGACCACAGACCTTCCCCAGACCACAGACATTCCCCCAGACCACAGACCTTCCCCTAGACCACAGACCTTCCCCAGACCACAGACCTTCCCCCAGACCACAGACCTTCCCCCAGACCACAGACCTTCCCCCAGACCACAGACCTTCCCCAGATCAAAACCTTCCCCCAGACCACAGACCTTCCCCTAGACCACAGACCTTCCCCCAGACCACAGACCTTCCCCCAGACCACAGACCTTCCCCCAGACCACAGACCTTCCCCAGACCACAGACCTTCCCCTAGACCACAGACCTTCCCCCAGATCACAGACCTTCCCATAGACCACAGACCTTACCACAGACCTTCCCCCAGACCACAGACCTTCCCCAGACCACAGACCTTCCCCTAGACCACAGACCTTCCCCCAGACCACAGACCTTCCCCAGACCACAGACCTTCCCTAGACCACAGACCTTCCCCCAGACCACAGACCTTCCCCCAGACCACAGACCTTCCCCCAGACCACAGACCTTCCCATAGACCACAGAAATTCCCCAGACCACAGACCTTCCCCCAGACCACAGACCTTCCCCAGACCACAGACCTTCCCCCAGACCACAGACCTTCCCCCAGACCACAGACCTTCCCCAGACCACAGACCTTCCCATAGACCACAGACCTTCCCCCAGACCACAGACCTTCCCCCAGACCACAGACCTTCCCATAGACCACAGACCTTCCCCCAGACCACAGACCTTCCCCCAGACCACAGACCTTCCATAGACCACAGACCTTCCCATAGACCACAGACCTTCCCCCAGACCACAGACCTTCCCCCAGACCACAGACCTTCCCATAGACCACAGACCTTCCCCAGACCACAGACCTTCCCCCAGACCACAGACCTTCCCATAGACCACAGACCTTCCCATAGACCACAGACCTTCCCATAGACCACAGACTTCCCCCAGACCACAGACCTTCCTCCAGACCACAGACCTTCCCATAGACCACAGACCTTCCCATAGACCACAGACCTTCCCCCAGACCACAGACCTTCCCCTAGACCACAGACCTTCCTCAGACCACAGACCTTCCCATAGACCACAGACCTTCCCCCAGACCACAGAACTTCCCCCAGACCACAGAACTTCCCCCAGACCACAGACCTTCCCCAGACCACAGACCTTCCCACAGACCACAGACCTTCCCCAGACCACAGACCTTCCCCAGACCACAGACCTTCCCCAACCACAGACCTTCCCACAGACCTTCCCCAGACCACAGACCTTCCCCAGACCACAGACCTTCCCCAGACCACAGACCTTCCCCCAGACCACAGACCTTCCCCAGACCACAGACCTTCCCCCAGACCACAGACCTTCCCCAGACCATAGACCTTCCCCAGACCACAGACCTTCCCCCAGACCACAGACCTTCCCCAGACCACAGACCTTCCCCCAGACCACAGACCTTCCCCCAGACCACAGACCTTCCCAGAGACCATAGACCTTCCCCCAGACCACAGACCTTCCCCCAGACCACAGACCATCCCCCAGACTACAGACCTTCCCAGACCACAGACCTTCCCCAGACCACAGACCTTCCCCCAGACCACAGACCATCCCCCAGACTACAGACCTTCCCCCAGACCACAGACCTTCCCCAGACCACAGACCTTCCCCCAGACCACAGACCTTCCCCCAGACCACAGACCTTCCCCAAGACCACAGACCTTCCCTAGAACACAGACCTTCCCCCAGACCACAGACCTTCCCCCAGACCACAGACCTTCCCCCAGACCACAGACCTTCCCCAGATCAAAAACCTTCCCCCAGACCACAGACCTTCCCCTAGACCACAGACCTTCCCCCAGACCACAGACCTTCCCCCAGACCACAGACCTTCCCCCAAACCACAGACCTTCCCCCAGACCACAGACCTTCCCCCAGACAACAGACCTTCCCCTAGACCACAGACCTTCCCCAGATCACAGACCTTCCCATAGACCACAGACCTTACCACAGACCTTCCCCCAGACCACAGACCTTCCCCCAGACCACAGACCTTCCCCTAGACCACAGACCTTCCCCAGACCACAGACCTTCCCCCAGACCACAGACCTTCCCCTAGACCACAGACCTTCCCCCAGACCACAGACCTTCCCCCAGACCACAGACCTTCCCCCAGACCACAGACCTTCCCATAGACCACAGAAATTCCCCCAGACCACAGACCTTCCCCCAGACCACAGACCTTCCCCCAGACCACAGACCTTCCCCAAGACCACAGACCTTCCCCCAGACCACAGACCTTCCTCCAGACCACAGACCTTCTCCCAGACCACAGACCTTCCCATAGACCACAGACCTTCCCCCAGACCACAGACCTTCCCCCAGACCACAGACCTTCCCATAGACCACAGACCTTCCCCCAGACCACAGACCTTCCCCCAGACGACAGACCTTCCCATAGATTACAACCTTCCCATAGACCACAGACCTTCCCATAGACCACAGACCTTCCCCCAGACGACAGACCTTCCCATAGAACACAGACCTTCCCATAGACCACAGACCTTCCATAGACCACAGACCTTCCCCCAGACGACAGACCTTCCCCAGACGACAGACCTTCCCATAGATTACAACCTTCCCATAGACCACAGACCTTCCCATAGACCACAGACCTTCCCCCAGACCACAGACCTTCCTCCAGACCACAGACCTTCCCATAGACCACAGACCTTCCCATAGACCACAGACCTTCCCCCAGACCACAGACCTTCCCCTAGACCACAGACCTTCCCTCAGACCACAGACCTTCCCATAGACCACAGACCTTCCCCAGACCACAGACCTTCCCACAGACCTTTCCCAGACCACAGACCTTCCCACAGACCTTCCCCAGACCACAGAACTTCCCCCAGACCACAAACCTTCCCCAGACCACAGACCTTCCCACAGACCTTCCCCAGACCACAGACCTTCCCCAGACCACAGACCTTCCCCAGACCACAGAACTTCCCCAGACCACAGACCTTCCCTAGACCACAGACCTTCCCCCAGACCACAGACCTTCCCCAGACCAGACCTTCCCACAGACCTTCCCCAGACCACAGACCTTCCCCAGACCACAGACCTTCCCACAGACCACAGAACTTCCCCCAGACCACAGAACTTCCCCCAGACCACCGACCTTCCCCCAGACCACAGACCTTCCCCAGACCACAGACCTTCCCCCAGACCTTCCCCAGACCACAGACCTTCCCCAGACCACCGACCTTCCCCCAGACCACAGACCTTCCCACAGACCTTCCCCAGACCACAGACCTTCCCCCAGACCATAGACCTTCCACAGACCACAGACCTTCCCACAGACCTTCCCCAGACCACAGACCTTCCCAGACCACAGACCTTCCCCCAGACCATAGACCTTCCCCAGACCATAGACCTTCCCCAGACCACAGACCTTCCCCCAGACCACAGACCTTCCCCAGACCACAGACCTTCCCCAGACCACAGACCTTCCCCCAGACCATAGACCTTCCCCAGACCACAGACCTTCCCCCAGACCACAGACCTTCCCCAGACCACAGACCTTCCCCCAGACCACAGACCTTCCCCAGACCACAGACCTTCCCCAGACCACAGAACTTCCCCAGACCACAGACCTTCCCACAGACCACAGACCTTCCCCAGACCACAGACCTTCCCCAGACCACAGACCTTCCCCAACCACAGACCTTCCCACAGACCTTCCCCAGACCATAGACCTTCCCCAGACCACAGACTTCCCCCAGACCACCGACCTTCCCATAGACCACAGACCTTCCCCAGACCACAGACCTTCCCCTAGACCACAGACCTTCCCAGACCACAGACCTTCCCCCAGACCACAGAGACCTTCCCCCCCTCCCCCAGACCACAGACCTTCCCCAGACCACAGACCTTCCCCAGACCACAGACCTTCCCCCAGACCACAGACCTTCCCCAGACCACAGACCTTCCCCAGACCATAGACCTTCCCCAGACCACAGACCTTCCCCCAGACCACAGACCTTCCCCAGACCACAGACCTTCCCCCAGACCACAGACCTCCCCTAGACCACAGACCTTCCCCAGAGACCACAGACCTTCCCCCAGACCACAGACCTTCCCCCAGACCACAGACCTTCCCCCAGACTACAGACCTTCCCCCAGACCACAGACCTTCCCCAGACCACAGACCTCCCCCAGACCACAGACCTTCCCCAGACCACAGACCTTCCCCCAGACCACAGACCTTCCCCCAGACACAGACCTTCCCAGACCACAGACCTTCCCCCAGACCACAGACCTTCCCCCGACCACAGACCTTCCCCCCAGACCACAGACCTTCCCCCAGACCACAGACCTTCCCCAGATCAAAAACCTTCCCCCAGACCACAGACCTTCCCCTAGACCACAGACCTTCCCCAGACTACAGGACATTCCCCCAGACCACAGACCTTCCCCCAGACCACAGACCTTCCCCCAGACCACACCTTCCCCCAGACCACAGACCTTCCCCCAGACCACAGACCTTCCCCTAGACCACAGACCTTCCCCAGATCACAGACCTTCCCATAGACCACAGACCTTACCACAGACCTTCCCCCAGACCACAGACCTTCCCCTACACCACAGACCTTCCCTCAGACCACAGACCTTCCCCCAGACCACAGACCTTCCCCTAGACCACAGACCTTCCCCCAGACCACAGACCTTCCCCAGACCACAGACCTTCCCATACCACAGAAATTCCCACACCACAGACCTTCCCCCAGACCACAGACCTTCCCCCAGACCACAGACCTTCCCCCAGACCACAGACCTTCCCAGACCACAGACCTTCCTCCAGACCACAGACCTTCCATAGACCACAGACCTTCCCCCGACCACAGACCTTCCCCTAGACCACAGACCTTCCCATAGACCACAGACCTTCCCCCAGACCACAGACCTTCCCATAGACACAGACCTTCCCATAGACCACAGACCTTCCCATAGACCACAGACCTTCCCCCAGACGACAGACCTTCCCCCAGACGACAGACCTTCCCTAGATTACAGACCTTCCATAGACCACAGACCTTCCCATAGACCACAGACCTCCCCCAGACCACAGACCTTCCTCCAGACCACAGACCTTCCCATAGACCACAGACCTTCCCTCAGACCACAGACCTTCCCATAGACCACAGACCTTCCCCCAGACCACAGACCTTCCCCCAGACCACAGAACTTCCCCAGACCACAGACCTTCCCCAGACCACAGACCTTCCCACAGACCACANGTGTGTGTGTGGGTGGGTTGTGGGTGGGTGGGTGTGACAAAAACTAACCCAACCTCGCTAACATTGACAAACCTCGTTACTGCAATCACGAAAACAAAATTGCGCATTGTATTATAAATTTTAATAAACTTACAAGCTCCCACACCACCAGCAGGAGCCACAGGCAGGCGTGACCACCACCACCACCAGCAGGAGCCACAGGCAGGCGTGACCACACCAGCAGTAGGAGCCACAGGCAGGCGTGACCACCACCACCACCATCAGGAGCCACAGGCAGGCGTGACCACCACCAGCAGCAGGAGCCACACTCAGTCGGTACCACCACCATCAGGAGCCACAGGCAGGCGTGACCACCACCAGCAGTAGGAGCCACAGGCAGGCGTGACCACCACCACCACCATCAGGAGCCACAGGCAGGCGTGACCACCACCACCAGCAGGAGCCACAGGCAGGCGTGACCACCACCACCAGCAGGAGCCACAGGCAGGCGTGACCACCACCACCAGCAGGAGCCACAGGCAGGCGTGACCACCACCACCAGCAGGAGCCACAGGCAGGCGTGACCACCACCACACCAGCAGGAGCCACAGGCAGGCGTGACCACCACCACCAGCAGGAGCCACAGGCAGGCGTGACCACACCACCACCAGCAGGAGCCACAGGCAGGCGTGACCACCACCACCACCAGCAGGAGCCACAGGCAGGCGTGACCACCACCACCAGCAGGAGCCACAGGCAGGGCGTGACCACACCACCAGCAGGAGCCACAGGCAGGCGTGACCACCACCACCAGCAGGAGCCACAGGCAGGCGTGACCACCACACCAGCAGGAGCCACAGGCAGGCGTGACCACCACCACCAGCAGGAGCCACAGGCAGGCGTGACCACCACCACCAGCAGGAGCCACAGGCAGGCGTGACCACCACCACCAGCAGGAGCCACAGGCAGGCGTGACCACCACCATGAGCAGGAGCCACAGGCAGGCGTGACCACCACAACCAGCAGGAGCCACAGGCAGGCGTGACCAGCAGCAGCAGGTGCCACAGGCAGGCGTGACCACCACCAGCAGGAGCCACAGGCAGGCGTGACCACCACCACCAGCAGGAGCCACAGGCAGGCGTGACCAGCAGCAGCAGGTGCCACAGGCAGGCGTGACCACCACCAGCAGGAGCCACAGCAGGCGTGACCACCACCACCAGCAGGAGCCACAGGCAGGCGTGACCACCACCAACAGGAGCCACAGGCAGGCGTGACCACCACCAGCAGGAGCCACAGGCAGGCGTGACCACCAGCAGCAGCAGGAGCCACAGGCAGGCGTGACCACCACAAGCAGGAGCCACAGGCAGGCGTGACCACCACCACCAGCAGGAGCCACAGGCAGGCGTGACCACCACACCAGCAGGAGCCACAGGCAGGCGTGACCACCACCACCAGCAGGAGCCACAGGCAGGCGTGACCACCACCACCAGCAGGAGCCACAGGCAGGCGTGACCACCACCAGAGCAGGAGCCACAGGCAGGCGTGACCACCACAACCAGCAGGAGCCACAGGCAGGCGTGACACACCAGAGCAGGAGCCACAGGCAGGCGTGACCACCACCAGCAGGAGCCACAGGCAGGGCGTGACCACCACCACCAGCAGGAGCCACAGGCAGGCGTGACCACCAGCAGCAGGAGCCACAGGCAGGCGTGACCACCACCAGCAGGAGCCACAGGCAGGCGTGACCACCACCACCAGCAGGAGCCACAGGCAGGCGTGACCACCACCAGCAGGAGCCACAGGCAGGCGTGACCACCACCAGCAGGAGCCACAGGCAGGCGTGACCACCACCAGCAGCAGGAGCCACAGGCAGGCGTGACCACCACCAGCAGGAGCCACAGGCAGGCGTGACCACCAGCAGCAGCAGGAGCCACAGGCAGGCGTGACCACCACCAGCAGGAGCCACAGGCAGGCGTGACCACCAGCAGCAGCAGGAGCCACAGGCAGGCGTGACCACCACCAGCAGGAGCCACAGGCAGGCGTGACCACCACCACCACCAGCAGGAGCCACAGGCAGGCGTGACCACCACCAGCAGGAGCCACAGGCAGGCATGACCACCACCACCAGCAGGAGCCACAGGCAGGCGTGACCACCACCAGCAGGAGCCACAGGCAGGCGTGACCACCACCAGCAGCAGGAACCACAGGCAGGCGTGACTACCACCAGCAGCAGGTGCCACAGGCAGGCGTGACCACCACCACCAGCAGCAGGAGCCACAGGCAGGCGTGACCACCACCACCAGCAGGAGCCACAGGCAGGCGTGACCACCACCACCAGCAGGAGCCACAGGCAGGCGTGACCACCACCACCAGCAGGAGCCACAGGCAGGCGTGACCCCCACCACCAGCAAGAGCCACAGGCAGGCGTGACCACCACCACCAGCAGGAGCCACAGGCAGGCGTGACCACCACCACCAGCAGGAGCCACATGCTGGCGTGACCACCACCACCAGCAGGAGCCACAGGCAGGCGTGACCACCAGCAGCAGGAGCCACAGGCAGGCGTGACACACAGGCGTGACCACCACCAGCAGGAGCCACAGGCAGGCGTGACCACCACCACACCACCAGCAGGAGCCACAGGCAGGTGTGTGACCACCACCAGCAGGAGCCACAGGCAGGCGTGACCACCAGCAGCAGGAGCTACAGGCAAGCGTGACCACCACCACCAGCAGGAGCCACATGCAGGCGTGACCACCACCACCAGCAGGAGCTACAGGCAGGCGTGACCACCACCACCAGCAGGAGCCACAGGCAGGCGTGACCACCACCACCAGCAGGAGCCACAGGCAGGCGTGACCACCACCACCAGCAGGAGCCACAGGCAGGCGTGACCACCAGCAGGAGCCACAGGCAGGCGCGTGACCACCACCACCACCAGCAGGAGCCACAGGTAGGTGTGATCACCACCAGCAGGAGCCACAGGCAGCGCGTGACCACCAGCAGCAGGAGCTACGGCAGGCGTGATCACCACCACCAGCAGGAGCCACAGGCAGGCGTGACCACCAGCAGCAGCAGGAGCCACAGGCAGGCGTAACCACCACCAGCAGGAGCCACAGGCAGGCGTGAACACCACCAGCAGGAGCCACAGGCAGGCGTGACCACCACCACCAGCAGGAGCCACAGGCAGGCGTGACCACCACCACCAGCAGGAGCCACAGGCAGGCGTAACCACCACCACCAGCAGGAGCCACAGGCAGGCGTGACCACCAGCAGCAGCAAGAGCCACAGGCAGGACGTGACCACCACCACCAGCAGGAGCCACAGGCAGGCGTGACCACCACCACCAGCAGGAGCCACAGGCAGGCGTGACCACCACCACCAGCAGGAGCCACAGGCAGGCGTGACCACCACCACCAGCAGGAGCCACAGGCAGGCGTGACCACCACCACCAGCAGCAGGAGCCACAGGCAGGCGTGACCACCACCACCAGCAGGAGCCACAAGCAGGCGTGACCACCACCACCAGCAGGAGCCACAGGCAGGCGTGACCACCACCACCAGCAGGAGCCACAGGCAGGCGTGACCACCAGCAGCAGGAGCCACAGGCAGGCGTGACCACCAGCAGCAGGAGCCACAGGCAGGCGTGACCCCCACCACCACCAGCAGGAGCCACAGGCAGGCGTGACCACCAGCAGCAGGAGCTACAGGCAGGCGTGACCACCACCACCAGCAGGAGCCACAGGCAGGCGTGACCACCACCACCAGCAGGAGCCACAGGCAGGCGTGACCACCACCACCAGCAGGAGCCACAGGCAGGCGTGACCACCAGCAGCAGGAGCCACAGGCAGGCGTGACCACCACCACCACCAGCAGGAGCCACAGGTATGTGTGACCACCACCAGCAGGAGCCACAGGCAGGCGTGACCACCAGCAGCAGGAGCCACAGGCAGGCGTGACCACCACCACCAGCAGGAGCCACAGGCAGGCGCGTGACCACCACCACCAGCAGGAGCCACAGGCAGGCGTGACCACCAGCAGCAGCAGGAGCCACAGGCAGGGGGTAACCACCACCAGCAGGAGCCACAGGCAGGTGACCACCACCAGCAGGAGCCACAGGCAGGCGTGACCACACCACCAGCAGGAGCCATAGGCAGGCGTGACCAGCACCAGCAGGTGCCACAGGCAGGCGTGACCACCACCACCAGCAGGAGCCACAGGCAGGCGTGACCACCACCACCAGCAGGAGCCACAAGCAGGCGTGACCACCACCACCAGCAGGAGCACAAGCAGGCGTGACCACCAGCAGGAGCCACAGGCAGGCGTGACCACCACCACCAGCAGGAGCCACAAGCAGGCGTGACCACCAGCAGGAGCCACAAGCAGGCGTGACCACCACCACCAGCAGGAGCCACAGGCAGGCGTGACCACCACCACCAGCAGGAGCACAGGCAGGCGTGACCAGCACCAGCAGGAGCCACAGGCAGGCGTGACCACCACCACCAGCAGGAGCCACAGGCAGGCGTGACCACCACCACCAGCAGCAGGAGCCACAGGCAGGCGTGACCACCACCACCAGCAGGAGCCACATGCAGGCGTGACCACCACCACCAGCAGGAGCCACAAGCAGGCGTGACCACCACCACCAGCAGGAGCCACAGCAGGCGTGACCACCACCACCAGCAGGAGCCACAGGCAGGCGTGACCACCACCACCAGCAGAGGAGCCACAGGCAGACGTGACCACCACCACCAGCAGCAGAGCCACAGGCAGGCGTGACCACCACCACCAGCAGGAGCCACAGGCAGGCGTGACCACCACCAGCAGGAGCCACAGGCAGGCGTGACCACCACCAGCAGGAGCCACAGGCAGGCGTGACCACCACCACCAGCAGGAGCCACAGGTGGGCGTGACCACCACCAGCAGGAGCCACAGGCAGGCGTGACCACAGCAGCAGCAGGAGCCACAGGCAGGCGTGACCACCACCACCAGCACGAGCCACAGCAGGCGTGACCACCACCAGCAGCAGGAGCCACAGGCAGGCGTGACCACCACCAGCAGGAGCCACAGGCAGGCGTGACCACCACCAGCAGAGCCACAGGCAGGCGTGACCACCACCAGCAGCAGGAGCCACAGGCAGGCGTGACCACCACCAGCAGGAGCCACAGGCAGGCGTGACCACCACCAGCAGGAGCACAAGGCAGGCGTGACCACCACCAGCAGGAGCCACAGGCAGGCGTGACCACCACCAGCAGGAGCCACAGGCAGGCGTGACCACCACCAGCAGGAGCACAGGCAGGCGTGACCACCACCACCAGCAGGAGCCACAGGCAGGCGTGACCACCACCAGCAGGAGCCACAGGCAGGCGTGACCAGGATAAACATAAAAAAGTACGTATAACAAACTCCAATATAACTACTCCTGAACAATTCTATCCAAGAATAACGAAGTAAAAATTTATCTTGTGAAATCCTTGATCCTAATTTTTAAAAAAGAAAACTTGGAATTGGAAAAGTTCCACACGAGGAGAAACTTGCAAATATAGTAACAATAAAGAGGCAATTAGAAGCGCTTTCTTGTAATTATCAACCAACTATCTTTACTAGTTGGTCGCCCACAACTTTACTAGTTGGCCGCCCACAACTTTACTAGTTGGCCGCCCACAACTTTACTAGTTGACCGCCCCAACTTTACTAGTTGGCGCCCACAACTTTACTAGTTGACCGCCCACAACTTTACTAGTTGGCCGCCCACAACTTTACTAGTTGACCGCCCGCAACTTTACTAGTTGGCCGCCCACAACTTTACTAGTTGGCCGCCCACAACTTTACTAGTTGACCGCCCGCAACTTTACTAGTTGGTCGCCCACAACTTTACTAGTTGGCCGCCCACAACTTTACTAGTTGGCGCCCACAACTTTACTAGTTGACCGCCCGCAACTTTACTAGTTGGTCGCCCACAACTTTACTAGTTGGCCGCCCACAACTTTACTAGTTGACCGCCCACTTTACTAGTTGGCCGCCCACACCTTTACTAGCTGGTAGCCCACAACTTTACTAGCTGGTAGCCCACAACTTTACTAGTTGACCGCCCACTTTACTAGTTGACCGCCCACAACTTTACTAGGACCGCCCACTTTACTAGTTGGCGCCCACACTTTACTAGCTGGTAGCCCACAACTTTACCAGCTGGTAGCCCACAACTTTACCAGCTGGTAGCCCACAACTTTACCAGCTGGTAGCCCACAACTTTACCAGCTGGTAGCCACAACTTTTAGCTGGTGGCCCACAACTTACCAGTGGTAGCCCACAACTTTACCAGCTGGTAGCCCACAACTTTACTAGTTGACCGCCCACTTTACTAGTTGACCGCCCACACCTTTACTAGCTGGTAGCCCACAACTTTACTAGCTGGTAGCCCCACACTGTACTAGTTGACCGCCACTTTACTAGTTGACCGCCCACAACTTTACTAGTGGTAGCCCACAACTTTACTAGCTGGTAGCCCACAACTTTACTAGTTGACCGCCCACACCTTTACTAGTTGGTAGCCCACAACTTTACTAGCTGGTAGCCCACAACTTTACTAGTTGACCGCCCACAACTTTACTAGCTGGTAGCCACAACTTTACTAGCTGGTAGCCCACAACTTTACTAGTTGGCCGCCCAACTTTACTAGCTGGTAGCCCACAACTTTACTAGCTGGTAGCCCACAACTTTACTAGTTGGCCGCCCACACCTTACTAGCTGGTAGCCCACAACTTTACTAGTGGCCGCCCACACTTTACTAGTTGACCGCCCACTTTACTAGTTGGCCGCCCACAACTTTACTAGTGGCCGCCCACAACTTTACTAGTTGACCGCCCACTTTACTAGTTGGCCGCCCACAACTTTACTAGTTGGCCGCCCACAACTTTACTAGTTGGCCGCCCACAATTTACTAGTTGGCCGCCCACAACTTTACTAGTTGGCCGCCCACAACTTACTAGTTGGCCGCCCACAACTTTACTAGTGGCCGCCCACAACTTTACTAGCTGGCCGCCTACAACTTTACTAGCTGGCCGCCCACAACTTTACTAGTGGCCGCCCACAACTTTACTAGTTGGCCGCCTACAACTTACTAGTTGGTCACCCACAACTTTACTAGCTGGCCGCCCACAACTTTACTAGCTGGCCGCCCACAACTTTACTAGTTGGCCGCCCACAACTTTACTAGCTGGCCGCCCACAACTTTACTAGTTGGCCGCCCACAACTTTACTAGTTGGCCGCCTACAACTTTACTAGTTGGTCACCACAACTTTACTAGTTGGCCGCCCACAACTTTACTAGTTGGCCGCCTACAACTTTACTAGTTGGTCACCCACAACTTTACTAGTTGGCCGCCCACAACTTTACTAGTTGGCCGCCCACAACTTTACTAGCTGGTCACCCACAACTTTACTAGCTGGTCACCCACAACTTTACTAGTTGAAAAACTCAAGGAAAACACAGCTGAAAAAACAAAAGATTCGTTACACTATTGCGACAAAATATGATGATTCACGGGCGGCAGGTGTGGTGGCTCTCAAGCGTGCGGCAGGTGTGGTGGGCTCTCATGCGTGCGGCAGGTGTGGTAGGCTCTCAAGCTGGCGGCAGGTGTGGTGGGGTCTCAAGCTGGCGGCAGATGTGTGGGCTCTCAAGTGGTGGGGGGTGTGGTGGGGGTCTCAAGCTGGCGGCAGGTGTGGTGGGCTGAAGCTGGCGGCAGGTGTGGTAGGCTCTCAAGCTGGCGGCAGGTGTGGTGGGCTCTCAAGCTGGCGGCAGGTGTGGTGGGCTGAAGCTGGCGGCAGGTGTGGTAGGCTCTCAAGCTGGCGGCAGGGTGTGGTGGGCTCTCAAGCTGGCGGCGGGGTGTGGTGGGGTCTCAAGCTGGCGGCAGGTGTGTGGGCTCTCAAGCTGGCGGCAGGTGTGGTGGGGTCTCAAGCTGGCGGCAGGTGTGGTAGGCTCTCAAGCTGGCGGCAGGTGTGGTGGGTCTCAAGCTGGCGGCAGGTGTGGTGGGTCTCAAGCTGGCGGCAGGTGTGTGGGGTCTCAAGCGGGCGGCAGATGTGGGGGTCTCATGGCGGGCGGCAGGTGTGGTGGGCTCTCAGCTGGCGGCAGGTGTGGTGGGGTCTCATGCGGGCGGCAGGTGTGGTGGGCTCTCATGCGGGAGGCAGGTGTGGTAGGCTCCCAAGCGCGCGGCAGGTGTGGTGGGCTCTCATGCGGGCGGCAGGTGTGGTGGGCTCTCATGCGGGCGGCAGGTGTGGTGGGCTCTCATGCGGGCGGCAGGTGTGGTGGCTCTCATGCGGGCGGCAGGTGTGGTGGGCTCTCATGCGGGCGGCAGGTGTGGTGGGCTCTCATGCGGGCGGCAGGTGTGGTGGGCTCTCATGCGGGCGGCAGGGTGGTGGGCTCTCATGCGGCGGCAGGTGTGGTGGGCTCTCATGCGGGCGGCAGGTGTGGTGGGCTCTCATGCGGGCGGCAGGTAAGGGGGCTCTCATGCGGGCGGCAGGTGTGGTGGGCTCTCATGCGGGCGGCAGGTGTGGTGGCTCATGCGGGCGGAGGTGTGGTGGGCTCTCATGCGGGCGGCAGGTGTGGTAGGCTCTCACGCGGGCGGCAGGTGTGGTGGGCTCTCACGCGGGCGGCAGGTTGTGGTGGCTCTCATGTGGGCGGCAGGTGTGGTGGGCTCTCATGCGGGCGGCAGGTGTGGTGGTCTCTCACGCGGGCGTCAGGTGTGGTGGGCTCTCATGCGGGCGGTAGGTGTGGTGGAGAGCCCCTCCGCAGTGCTCTTAATTACCACACCTGCTCTCAAAACCTGTTGAAGCCAACACTTCCCTTCACCTCTCCTGCGCCCTCCACACCTGCTGACTGGCAGGACATTTGCCTCATTATACGAGATTATGGTAAATCTAGAATGGNATATCCCATAGGAATTTATTCATATCCCCATAGTTTCCCTTTCGGTATGCCAGCCCTTTGGTTCCCAGTTCTTTTTTGGGGGTGATAATTCCTAGCTCAACCAGGTACTCAGGTACCAGGTACTTGAGGTAAGCTCAATACACTATAATCACTCATTCCCAGGGGGCTTCCAACTTAACTTCCCTTATTCCGACTCATTTAGGGTAAATATCAGATCAAGCAGGCTGGTTCATCACCTCCTCTCATTCTGTCGGTCCCTTGACGTGTTGACTTAGAAAGTTTCTTGTTGTCACATCCAGCAGCTTAGCTCTCATGTGTCTGGGCCTCCATGTGGGTCTCTGTTCCCTCCAATCTATCTTCCCATGGTTGAAGTCTCTCATGATTAGAAGTCTGGATCCGTTCCTGCTAGCCACAGAAGCTGCTCTCTCTATATATTGATGGTGGCCATGTTGTTTCTCATATTCCTGTCTGGGTCTTCTGTCATTCGGTGGGGGGTATATATGACTACTATTATAATTTTCTGTCCTCCAGTTGCTATGTGCCTCGATATGTAGTCACTGAAACCTTCACAGTTCTGAATTACCATCTCTTCGAAACTCCAACCTTCTCTTAGTAGCAAAGCCCACACCACCACCTCCTCTCCTTCTCTCTCTTCCTCACTACATAGTAGCCCTGTGGAAACACTGCATGTTTATGATTTCGTTAGCTTGTTTCTGTGAGTGCTATATGTCTGGGTTTTCTTCTAGTGCCCATTCTCCAAGTTCACTAGTTTTATTTGTAATCCCATCTAAGTTAGTGTACATCGCCTTGAAGCTCACTTTATCTCTTTTCATTTTCATATCCCTTCTTGGCGAGTATTATACTGGTGTGGGAAGCTGTTCCGTGGGTGAGAGGATCTGTGGAGGTGGTTTGCAGGGTCTCAGAGGATTTTGGGGTGGGGGTTGGGGGTTTAAGGGAAGGGGGACAGGTAGGGTGTCGGTTAAGGAGATAGGGGGGGGACATGGAGGATACGGGGGTGTACTCACCTATTTGTACTCACTTATTTGTGCTTGCGGGGGTTGAGCTTTGGCTCTTTGGTCCCGCCTCTCAACTGTCAATCAACTGGTGTACAGATTCCTGAGCCTACTGGGCTATCATATCTACACTTGAAATTGTGTATGGAGTCAGCCTCCACCACATCACTGCCTAATGCATTCCATCCGTTAACTACTCTGACACTGAAAAAGTTCCTTCTAACGTCTCTGTGGCTCATGTGGGTACTCAGTTCCACCTGTGTCCCCTGTTCGCGCCCCTCCAGTGTTGAATAGTTGTCCTTGTCTACCGGTCGATTCCTCTGAGGATTTTGTAGGTTGTGATCAATATCTCCCTTACTCTTCTGTTCCAGTGTCGTAAGGTGCATTTCCCGCAGCCTTTCTCGTAATCATGCCTCTAGTTCTGGGACTAGTCTAGTGGCATAATTTGGACTTTTTCCAGCATCGTATTGTGCTTGACAAGGTACGGGATAAATGCTGTGTGTGTGGTGTGGGTGTGTGTGTGGGGTGTGTGTGTGGGTGTGTGTGTGTGTGGTGTGGTGTGTGTTGTGTGTGTGTGTGTGGGTGGTGTGGGTGGGGGTGTGTGTGTGGGTGTGTGTGTGGTGTGTGTGTGTGTGTGTGTGTGTGTGTGTGTGGGTGTGTGTGTGTGTGTGTGTGGGGTGGGTTGTGGGTGGGTGGGTGTGACAAAACTACCCAACCTCGCTAACATTGACAAACCTCGTTACTGCAATCACGAAAACAAAATTGCGCATTGTATTATAAATTTTAATAAACTTACAAGCTCCCACACCACCAGCAGGAGCCACAGGCAGGCGTGACCACCACCACCACCAGCAGGAGCCACAGGCAGGCGTGACCACCACCAGCAGTAGGAGCCACAGGCAGGCGTGACCACCACCACCACCATCAGGAGCCACAGGCAGGCGTGACCACCACCAGCAGCAGGAGCCACACTCAGTCGGTACCACCACCATCAGGAGCCACAGGCAGGCGTGACCACCACCAGCAGTAGGAGCCACAGGCAGGCGTGACCACCACCACCACCATCAGGAGCCACAGGCAGGCGTGACCACCACCACCAGCAGGAGCCACAGGCAGGCGTGACCACCACCACCAGCAGGAGCCACAGGCAGGCGTGACCACCACCACCAGCAGGAGCCACAGGCAGGCGTGACCACCACCACCAGCAGGAGCCACAGGCAGGCGTGACCACCACCACCACCAGCAGGAGCCACAGGCAGGCGTGACCACCACCACCAGCAGGAGCCACAGGCAGGCGTGACCACCACCACCACCAGCAGGAGCCACAGGCAGGCGTGACCACCACCACCACCAGCAGGAGCCACAGGCAGGCGTGACCACCACCACCAGCAGGAGCCACAGGCAGGCGTGACCACCACCACCAGCAGGAGCCACAGGCAGGCGTGACCACCACCACCAGCAGGAGCCACAGGCAGGCGTGACCACCACCACCAGCAGGAGCCACAGGCAGGCGTGACCACCACCACCAGCAGGAGCCACAGGCAGGCGTGACCACCACCACCAGCAGGAGCCACAGGCAGGCGTGACCACCACCACCAGCAGGAGCCACAGGCAGGCGTGACCACCACCATGAGCAGGAGCCACAGGCAGGCTTGACCACCACAACCAGCAGGAGCCACAGGCAGGCGTGACCACCAGCAGCAGGAGCCACAGGCAGGCGTGACCACCACCAGCAGGAGCCACAGGCAGGCGTGACCACCACCACCAGCAGGAGCCACAGGCAGGCGTGACCACCAGCAGCAGGAGCCACAGGCAGGCGTGACCACCACCAGCAGGAGCCACAAGCAGGCGTGACCACCACCACCAGCAGGAGCCACAGGCAGGCGTGACCACCACCAGCAGGAGCCACAGGCAGGCGTGACCACCACCAGCAGGAGCCACAGGCAGGCGTGACCACCAGCAGCAGCAGGAGCCACAGGCAGGCGTGACCACCACCAGCAGGAGCCACAGGCAGGCGTGACCACCACCACCAGCAGGAGCCACAGGCAGGCGTGACCACCACCACCAGCAGGAGCCACAGGCAGGCGTGACCACCACCACCAGCAGGAGCCACAGGCAGGCGTGACCACCACCACCAGCAGGAGCCACAGGCAGGCGTGACCACCACCACCAGCAGGAGCCACAGGCAGGCGTGACCACCACAACCAGCAGGAGCCACAGGCAGGCGTGACCACCACCAGCAGGAGCCACAGGCAGGCGTGACCACCACCAGCAGGAGCCACAGGCAGGCGTGACCACCACCACCAGCAGGAGCCACAGGCAGGCGTGACCACCACCAGCAGGAGCCACAGGCAGGCGTGACCACCACCAGCAGGAGCCACAAGCAGGCGTGACCACCACCACCAGCAGGAGCCACAGGCAGGCGTGACCACCACCAGCAGGAGCCACAGGCAGGCGTGACCACCACCAGCAGGAGCCACAGGCAGGCGTGACCACCAGCAGCAGCAGGAGCCACAGGCAGGCGTGACCACCACCAGCAGGAGCCACAGGCAGGCGTGACCACCAGCAGCAGCAGGAGCCACAGGCAGGCGTGACCACCACCAGCAGGAGCCACAGGCAGGCGTGACCACCAGCAGCAGCAGGAGCCACAGGCAGGCGTGACCACCACCAGCAGGAGCCACAGGCAGGCGTGACCACCACCACCACCAGCAGGAGCCACAGGCAGGCGTGACCACCACCAGCAGGAGCCACAGGCAGGCATGACCACCACCACCAGCAGGAGCCACAGGCAGGCGTGACCACCACCAGCAGGAGCCACAGGCAGGCGTGACCACCACCAGCAGCAGGAACCACAGGCAGGCGTGACTACCACCAGCAGCAGGTGCCACAGGCAGGCGTGACCACCACCACCAGCAGGAGCCACAGGCAGGCGTGACCACCACCACCAGCAGGAGCCACAGGCAGGCGTGACCACCACCACCAGCAGGAGCCACAGGCAGGCGTGACCACCACCACCAGCAGGAGCCACAGGCAGGCGTGACCCCCACCACCAGCAAGAGCCACAGGCAGGCGTGACCACCACCACCAGCAGGAGCCACAGGCAGGCGTGACCACCACCACCAGCAGGAGCCACATGCTGGCGTGACCACCACCACCAGCAGGAGCCACAGGCAGGCGTGACCACCAGCAGCAGGAGCCACAGGCAGGCGTGACCACAGGCGTGACCACCACCAGCAGGAGCCACAGGCAGGCGTGACCACCACCACCACCACCAGCAGGAGCCACAGGCAGGTGTGTGACCACCACCAGCAGGAGCCACAGGCAGGCGTGACCACCAGCAGCAGGAGCTACAGGCAAGCGTGACCACCACCACCAGCAGGAGCCACATGCAGGCGTGACCACCACCACCAGCAGGAGCTACAGGCAGGCGTGACCACCACCACCAGCAGGAGCCACAGGCAGGCGTGACCACCACCACCAGCAGGAGCCACAGGCAGGCGTGACCACCACCACCAGCAGGAGCCACAGGCAGGCGTGACCACCAGCAGCAGGAGCCACAGGCAGGCGTGACCACCACCACCACCAGCAGGAGCCACAGGTAGGTGTGATCACCACCAGCAGGAGCCACAGGCAGGCGTGACCACCAGCAGCAGGAGCTACGGCAGGCGTGATCACCACCACCAGCAGGAGCCACAGGCAGGCGTGACCACCAGCAGCAGCAGGAGCCACAGGCAGGCGTAACCACCACCAGCAGGAGCCACAGGCAGGCGTGAACACCACCAGCAGGAGCCACAGGCAGGCGTGACCACCACCACCAGCAGGAGCCACAGGCAGGCGTGACCACCACCACCAGCAGGAGCCACAGGCAGGCGTAACCACCACCACCAGCAGGAGCCACAGGCAGGCGTGACCACCAGCAGCAGCAAGAGCCACAGGCAGACGTGACCACCACCACCAGCAGGAGCCACAGGCAGGCGTGACCACCACCACCAGCAGGAGCCACAGGCAGGCGTGACCACCACCACCAGCAGGAGCCACAGGCAGGCGTGACCACCACCACCAGCAGGAGCCACAGGCAGGCGTGACCACCACCACCAGCAGCAGGAGCCACAGGCAGGCGTGACCACCACCACCAGCAGGAGCCACAAGCAGGCGTGACCACCACCACCAGCAGGAGCCACAGGCAGGCGTGACCACCACCACCAGCAGGAGCCACAGGCAGGCGTGACCACCAGCAGCAGGAGCCACAGGCAGGCGTGACCACCAGCAGCAGGAGCCACAGGCAGGCGTGACCCCCACCACCACCAGCAGGAGCCACAGGCAGGCGTGACCACCAGCAGCAGGAGCTACAGGCAGGCGTGACCACCACCACCAGCAGGAGCCACAGGCAGGCGTGACCACCACCACCAGCAGGAGCCACAGGCAGGCGTGACCACCACCACCAGCAGGAGCCACAGGCAGGCGTGACCACCAGCAGCAGGAGCCACAGGCAGGCGTGACCACCACCACCACCAGCAGGAGCCACAGGTATGTGTGACCACCACCAGCAGGAGCCACAGGCAGGCGTGACCACCAGCAGCAGGAGCCACAGGCAGGCGTGACCACCACCACCAGCAGGAGCCACAGGCAGGCGTGACCACCACCACCAGCAGGAGCCACAGGCAGGCGTGACCACCAGCAGCAGCAGGAGCCACAGGCAGGGGTAACCACCACCAGCAGGAGCCACAGGCAGGCGTGACCACCACCAGCAGGAGCCACAGGCAGGCGTGACCACCACCACCAGCAGGAGCCACAGGCAGGCGTGACCAGCACCAGCAGGTGCCACAGGCAGGCGTGACCACCACCACCAGCAGGAGCCACAGGCAGGCGTGACCACCACCACCAGCAGGAGCCACAAGCAGGCGTGACCACCACCACCAGCAGGAGCCACAAGCAGGCGTGACCACCAGCAGGAGCCACAGGCAGGCGTGACCACCACCACCAGCAGGAGCCACAAGCAGGCGTGACCACCAGCAGGAGCCACAAGCAGGCGTGACCACCACCACCAGCAGGAGCCACAGGCAGGCGTGACCACCACCACCAGCAGGAGCCACAGGCAGGCGTGACCAGCACCAGCAGGAGCCACAGGCAGGCGTGACCACCACCACCAGCAGGAGCCACAGGCAGGCGTGACCACCACCACCAGCAGCAGGAGCCACAGGCAGGCGTGACCACCACCACCAGCAGGAGCCACATGCAGGCGTGACCACCACCACCAGCAGGAGCCACAAGCAGGCGTGACCACCACCACCAGCAGGAGCCACAAGCAGGCGTGACCACCACCACCAGCAGGAGCCACAGGCAGGCGTGACCACCACCACCAGCAGCAGGAGCCACAGGCAGACGTGACCACCACCACCAGCAGCAGGAGCCACAGGCAGGCGTGACCACCACCACCAGCAGGAGCCACAGGCAGGCGTGACCACCACCAGCAGGAGCCACAGGCAGGCGTGACCACCACCAGCAGGAGCCACAGGCAGGCGTGACCACCACCACCAGCAGGAGCCACAGGTGGGCGTGACCACCACCAGCAGGAGCCACAGGCAGGCGTGACCACCAGCAGCAGCAGGAGCCACAGGCAGGCGTGACCACCACCACCAGCACGAGCCACAGGCAGGCGTGACCACCACCAGCAGCAGGAGCCACAGGCAGGCGTGACCACCACCAGCAGGAGCCACAGGCAGGCGTGACCACCACCAGCAGGAGCCACAGGCAGGCGTGACCACCACCAGCAGCAGGAGCCACAGGCAGGCGTGACCACCACCAGCAGGAGCCACAGGCAGGCGTGACCACCACCAGCAGGAGCCACAGGCAGGCGTGACCACCACCAGCAGGAGCCACAGGCAGGCGTGACCACCACCAGCAGGAGCCACAGGCAGGCGTGACCACCACCAGCAGGAGCCACAGGCAGGCGTGACCACCACCACCAGCAGGAGCCACAGGCAGGCGTGACCACCACCAGCAGGAGCCACAGGCAGGCGTGACCAGGATAAACATAAAAAAGTACGTATAACAAACTCCAATATAACTACTCCTGAACAATTCTATCCAAGAATAACGAAGTAAAAATTTATCTTGTGAAATCCTTGATCCTAATTTTTAAAAAAGAAAACTTGGAATTGGAAAAGTTCCACACGAGGAGAAACTTGCAAATATAGTAACAATAAAGAGGCAATTAGAAGCGCTTTCTTGTAATTATCAACCAACTATCTTTACTAGTTGGTCGCCCACAACTTTACTAGTTGGCCGCCCACAACTTTACTAGTTGGCCGCCCACAACTTTACTAGTTGACCGCCCACAACTTTACTAGTTGGCCGCCCACAACTTTACTAGTTGACCGCCCACAACTTTACTAGTTGGCCGCCCACAACTTTACTAGTTGACCGCCCGCAACTTTACTAGTTGGCCGCCCACAACTTTACTAGTTGGCCGCCCACAACTTTACTAGTTGACCGCCCGCAACTTTACTAGTTGGTCGCCCACAACTTTACTAGTTGGCCGCCCACAACTTTACTAGTTGGCCGCCCACAACTTTACTAGTTGACCGCCCGCAACTTTACTAGTTGTCGCCCACAACTTTACTAGTTGGCCGCCCACAACTTTACTAGTTGACCGCCCACTTTACTAGTTGGCCGCCCACACCTTTACTATCTGGTAGCCCACAACTTTACTAGCTGGTAGCCCACAACTTTACTAGTTGACCGCCCACTTTACTAGTTGACCGCCCANCCGTACTCTGGGGGATAGTCCCGTACTCTGGGGGATAGTCCCGTACTCTGGGGAATAGTCTCCGTACTCTGGGGGATAGTCTCCGTACTCTGGGGATAGTCCCCGTACTCTGGGGGATAGTCCCCGTACCTGGGGGATAGTCCCCGTACTCTGGGGATAGTCCTCCGTACTCTGGGGGATAGTCTCCGTACTCTGGGGGATAGTCCCCGTACTCTGGGGGATAGTCCCCGTACTCTGGGGGATAGTCTCCGTACTCTGGGGGATAGTCCCCGTACTCTGGGGATAGTCCCCGTACTCTGGGGGATAGTCCCCGTACTCTGGGGGATAGTCCCCGTACTCTGGGGATAGTCCCCGTACTCGGGGGATAGTCCCCGTACTCTGGGGGATAGTCCCCGTACTCTGGGGGATAGTCTCCGTACTCTGGGGATAGTCCCCGTACTCTGGGGATAGTCTCCGTACTCTGGGGGATAGTCCCCGTACTCTGGGGGATAGTCCCCGTACTCTGGGGATAGTCCCCGTACTCTGGGGATAGTCCCCGTACTCTGGGGGATAGTCTCCGTACTCTGGGATAGTCCCCGTACTCTGGGGGATAGTCCCGTACTCTGGGGGATAGTCCCCGTACTCTGGGGATAGTCTCCGTACTCTGGGGGATAGTCCCCGTACTCTGGGGGATAGTCTCCGTACTCTGGGGGATAGTCCCCGTACTCTGGGGGATAGTCCCCGTACTCTGGGGGATAGTCCCCGTACTCTGGGGATAGTCTCCGTACTCTGGGGGATAGTCCCCGTACTCTGGGGGATAGTCCCCGTACTCTGGGGGATAGTCCCCGTACTCTGGGGGATAGTCCCCGTACTCTGGGGGATAGTCCCGTACTCTGGGGATAGTCTCCGTACTCTGGGGGATAGTCCCCGTACTCTGGGGGATAGTCCCCGTACTCTGGGGGATAGTCCCCGTACTCTGGGGTAGTCCCCGTACTCTGGGGGATAGTCTCCGTACTCTGGGGATAGTCCCCGTACTCTGGGGGATAGTCCCCGTACTCTGGGGGATAGTCCCCGTACTCTGGGGATAGTCTCCGTACTCTGGGGGATAGTCCCCGTACTCTGGGGGATAGTCTCCGTACTCTGGGGATAGTCCCCGTACTCTGGGGGATAGTCCCCGTACTCTGGGGGATAGTCCCCGTACTCTGGGGATAGTCTCCGTACTCTGGGGATAGTCCCCGTACTCTGGGGATAGTCCCCGTACTCTGGGGGATAGTCCCCGTACTCTGGGGGATAGTCTCCGTACTCTGGGGGATAGTCCCCGTACTCTGGGGGATAAAGTGTCCGTACTCTGGGGGATAGTCCCCGTACTCTGGGGGATAGTCCCCGTACTCTGGGGGATAGTCCCCGTACTCTGGGGATAGTCCCCGTACTCTGGGGGATAGTCTCCGTACTCTGGGGATAGTCCCCGTACTCTGGGGGATAGTCCCCGTACTCTGGGGGATAGTCCCCGTACTCTGGGGATAGTCTCCGTACTCTGGGGGATAGTCCCCGTACTCTGGGGGATAGTCTCCGTACTCTGGGGGATAGTCCCCGTACTCTGGGGATAGTCTCCGTACTCTGGGGGATAGTCCCCGTACTCTGGGGATAGTCTCCGTACTCTGGGGGATAGTCCCCGTACTCTGGGGGATAGTCTCCGTACTCTGGGGATAGTCTCCGTACTCTGGGGGATAGTCTCCGTACTCTGGGGGATAGTCTCCGTACTCTGGGGGATAGTCTCCGTACTCTGGGGGATAGTCCCCGTACTCTGGGGATAGTCCCCGTACTCTGGGGATAGTCTCCGTACTCTGGGGGATAGTCTCCGTACTCTGGGGATAGTCTCCGTACTCTGGGGGATAGTCCCCGTACTCTGGGGGATAGTCCCGTACTCTGGGGAATAGTCTCCGTACTCTGGGGGATAGTCTCCGTACTCTGGGGGATAGTCCCCGTACTCTGGGGGATAGTCCCCGTACTCTGGGGGATAGTCTCCGTACTCTGGGGGATAGTCCCCGACTCTGGGGGATAGTCCCCGTACTCTGGGGGATAGTCCCCGTACTCTGGGGGATAGTCTCCGTACTCTGGGGATAGTCCCCGTACTCTGGGGGATAGTCCCCGTACTCTGGGGGATAGTCCCCGAACTCTGGGGATAGTCTCCGTACTCTGGGGGATAGTCCCCGTACTCTGGGGGATAGTCCCCGTACTCTGGGGGATAGTCTCCGTACTCTGGGGGATAGTCCCCGTACTCTGGGGGATAGTCCCCGTACTCTGGGGGATAGTCCGTACTCTGGGGGATAGTCTCCGTACTCTGGGGGATAGTCTTCGTACTCTGGGGATAGTCTCCGTACTCTGGGGGATAGTCTCCGTACTCTGGGGGATAGTCCCCGAACTCTGGGGGATAGTCCCCGTACTCTGGGGGATAGTCCCCGAACTCTGGGGGATAGTCTCCGTACTCTGGGGGATAGTCCCCTGTCGCGGTGGTGGATTTTGGTGGTGCTACCGCTGACGAACCACCCAACCCACAACTCGACAAATGCTCATATTTCACTAAGAGATCACACTAGGCACTTGTGGCCCTTGGAGAGGGGCTCAACGTCACACGTTTAGGGGATGCGGCTCCAACACGCAGCCTTGTTGTCACGTGCACACACCCACTCGAGCCGCTGTGACTCCCCACTCTCTCCTTATGGAATATGACCTCCTCAATCCCCTGCCTTGTCTTACTAGACTTCTGTCTTACCCTGTCCACAGCAGTGGTTCCTGTTTCTTGCTCTCTCTCTCTCTCCTTCTTTACTATTTCCTGGAAGCCTCACTGGGACAAGTGCAAACACCAGCAAATTTGAATACATTTACTGGACGAAGTACATAACAATACATGCATACATATAATAATAATGAAGAATCCTATACTCTGTACTATTATAATCAGGTTGCACTCCAACACCATCAGAACTTATCCTCAGCTTGCTAAGTGGTATCCTATCTCTTGGTATTATCAACCTCCTCAAGTAGATTAAGTCTTACAATATAATGTCACACTACCATCAAGAGAATGTATACATATATATATACCTATAAACACATATAAGGCAAATCAGCATTTGAAAGCAATAACATACATATGATATATCAGTATAAATGATCCGTGCCACACAACGAATCAATTGACCATTCTATCAGTCTTAGAATACATATATATCTGTAGGTACTCCTGCCTACGTCTGTAACTCTAAACTTCAATATACACCTCTTGACACATAAATGGCAAACGATCACTCACCTCTCACTGCGTCGTTCACGCTAATGACAAACACTCTCACCTCCATACAAGTGATCAGTTAGAACTATTTCACTACCCTGACAACTTCAGGTTCCTCAGGGCTTAAACACCAGGATCCTCTGCAGCTCCTCCAGGCTGCTACCATGAAGATTCCTTGAACAACTATGGTGCCTCCCTACTCCTACTAGGGTCATCCACAGCTCTCCTGGCTGCTGCACCATAAGTTTCCTCGAATAACTGTGGCACTTCACCACCTCTGCAGAAGCACGTGACACTCCTCCTCACTGCTTCTTCATAGCTCGAGGTCCTCTCCTCCCCTGCCTTGGAGTCTCATCAACAACTCCCTCTGTGCTGGCTTCCAAGTCCTCAGCAACTTCTTCCCCAAAGACAACCTGCAACCCATTTGCATTCCAATAAATTGTTTCCCTTTTAACACATAAACAAATTAATCATACAACATCTTTGTCTCCAATCTCTATCTGTCTTCTACATTTAATGAGAGTGGACTCCCCGTGGGCGAGTCCATGCGCCACCTCGCTGGGCGAGCCTCACTCACGCCGGGAGGGGCCTCCTCCCTCAGGAGCCGGGCTCCTTCAGTTGCCCGCCAGCGATCAGAGAAGACGGACGTCGCTCAGCGCTCCTCCCACTTCACTCTCTTATTTTAGGCTTTCTGCCATACCAAAACATTTCTAATTTGAAAATAAACATCGCTACTGTCGCTGGGCACACGACCAACTACAAGCAAACACTATGAACTGGCTTAAATCGGGCTTACCACAGATTATCTGGTCGAGGGCGCTTCTCCCTCTGACAACGTCTGACCAGGGCGCTTGTCACAGCCCACAAAACTGTCACTGGGCGGCTTAATACTCTCTCCTCGCCGTCCAGGACTTGAGACCACACGTCTTCAGCTCGATTCAACAGCTGGACGTCTGCACCTTCTCTTCTCTTGGAGATAATATGCTAGGGGTCCCTTCTGGCGGGAGCTCGACGAAAGCGCGGCCTCTCCCCTGCGATGTCTGGCCTCAAGTGAGGTCATCGCCCTCCACAAGCGAGCCGCACGCCCCAGTAACTTGTCCACATCTTCCAACAAGTCATTTATCTGTTTTCTAGTCCATTGCCCATAATCTCAAACTTTATATAAATGCAACACACTATTTTACATCTGTGTATCGCCTCTATAATTTCTGGACCTTCCAGTTAGGTCAGGCTTGCTGAATAACTCTCAAAGGGTGAGACTCGTTTCTCCTGCAGGCTGAGATCATAACACCCGTACTCTGGGGGATAGTCTCCGTACCTGGGGGATAGTCCCCGTACTCTGGGGGATAGTCCCCGAACTCTGGGGGATAAAGTCTCCGTACTCTGGGGGATAAAGTCTCCGTACTCTGGGGATAAAGTCTCCGTAGTCTGGGGATAAAGTCTCCGTACTCTGGGGAAAGTGCCCGTACTATGGGGGATAAGTGCCCGTACTCTGGGGGATAGTGCCCGTACTCTGGGGTTGAGACAGCGGGGACACGCCTGATATGACCAAAGGCTGGGCTGGTGGCTTGTTACCAGTGTGTGTCTGGCCTGTGTATTAATTATCAGTCGGGACAAGGCTAATACCAGCTACCATAATTAGCCGGAGCTGGCCCTGACCTGGCTCGCTCCGGGGGTACGGCTCCACGCTCGGGGGTACGGCTCCACGCTCCGGGGGTACGGTTCCACGCTCCGGGGGTACGGCTCCACGCTCCGGGGGTACGGCTCCATGCTCCGGGGGTACGGCTCCACGCTCCGGGGGTACGGTTCCACGCTCCGGGGGTACGGCTCCACGCTCCGGGGGTACGGCTCCACGCTCCGGGGGTACGGCTCCACGCTCCGGGGGTACGGCTCCACGCTCCGGGGGTACGGCTCCACGCTCCGGGGGTACGGCTCCACGCTCCGGGGGTACGGCTCCACGCTCCGGGGGTACGGCTCCACGCTCCGGGGTACGGCTCCACGCTCCGGGGGTACGGCTCCACGCTCCGGGGGTACGGCTCCACGCTCCGGGGGTACGGCTCCACGCTCCGGGGGTACGGCTCCACGCTCCGGGGGTACGGCTCCACGCTCCGGGGGTACGGCTCCACGCTCCGGGGGTACGGCTCCACGCTCCGGGGTACGGCTCCACGCTCCGGGGTACGGTTCCACGCTCCGGGGGTACGGCTCCACGCTCCGGGGTACGGCTCCACGCTCCGGGGGTACGGCTCCACGCTCCGGGGGTACGGTTCCACGCTCCGGGGGTACGGCTCCACGCTCCGGGGGTACGGTTCCACGCTCCGGGGGTACGGCTCCACGCTCCGGGGGTACGGCTCCACGCTCCGGGGGTACGGCTCCACGCTCCGGGGTACGGTTCCACGCTCCGGGGGTACGGCTCCACGCTCCGGGGGTACGGCTCCACGCTCCGGGGGTACGGCTCCACGCTCCGGGGGTACGGTTCCACGCTCCGGGGGTACGGCTCCACGCTCCGGGGGTACGGCTCCACGCTCCGGGGGTACGGCTCCACGCTCCGGGGGGACGGCTCCACGCTCCGGGGGACGGCTCCACGCTCCGGGGGTACGGCTCCACGCTCCGGGGGTACGGCTCCACGCTCCGGGGGTACGGTTCCACGCTCCGGGGGTACGGCTCCACGCTCCGGGGGTACGGCTCCACGCTCCGGGGTACGGCTCCACGCTCCGGGGGTACGGTTCCACGCTCCGGGGGTACGGCTCCACGCTCCGGGGGTACGGCTCCACGCTCCGGGGGACGGCTCCACGCTCCGGGGGTACGGCTCCACGCTCCGGGGGACGGCCCCCTGGGCTACACACTCCAGGGGGACGGCCCCCGGGGCACACTCCGGGGGACGGCCCCCGGGCTACACACGCCGGGGGACGGCCCCCCTGGGCTACACACGCCGGGGGACGGCCCCCCTGGGCTACACACGCCGGGGGGACGGCCCCCTGGGCTACACACGCCGGGGGGACGGCCCCCGGGGCTACACACGCCGGGGGGGGGGACGGCCCCCGGGGCTACACACTCCGGGGGGACGGCCCCCTGGGCTACACACGCCGGGGGACGGCCCCCGGGGCTACACACGCCGGGAGACGGCCCCCCTGGCTACACACGCCGGGGGGACGGCCCCCGGGGCTACACACGCCGGGGGGGGACGGCCCCCGGGGCTACACACGCCGGGGGGACGGCCCCCTGGGCTACACACGCCGGGGGGACGGCCCCCGGGGCTACACACGCCGGGGGGGGACGGCCCCCGGGGCTACACACGCCGGGGGGGGGGACGGCCCCCGGGGCTACACACGCCGGGGGGGGACGGCCCCCGGGCTACACACGCCGGGGGGGGGACGGCCCCCGGGGCTACACACGCCGGGGGACGGCCCCCGGGGCTACACACGCCGGGGGGGACGGCCCCCGGGGCTACACACGCCGGGGGGGGGACGGCCCCCGGGGCTACACACGCCGGGGGGACGGCCCCCGGGGCTACACACGCCGGGGGGGGGACGGCCCCCGGGGCTACACACTCCGGGGGGACGGCCCCCGGGGCTACACACTCCGGGGGGACGGCCCCCGGGGCTACACACTCCGGGGGACGGCCCCCGGGGCTACACACTCCGGGGGACGGCCCCCTGGGCTACACACGCCGGGGGACGGCCCCCTGGGCTACACACGCCGGGGGGACGGCCCCCAGGGCTACACACGCCGGGGGGACGGCCCCCTGGGCTACACACGCCGGGGGACGGCCCCCGGGGCTACACACGCCGGGGGGACGGCCCCCAGGGCTACACACGCCGGGGGGACGGCCCCCTGGGCTACACACGCCGGGGGACGGCCCCCTGGGCTACACACGCCGGGGGGACGGCCCCCTGGGCTACACACGCCGGGGGACGGCCCCCGAGGCTACACACGCCGGGGGGACGGCCCCCTGGGCTACACACGCCGGGGGGACGGCCCCCGAGGCTACACACGCCGGGGGGACGGCCCCCTGGGCTCTCTAGAGCTAGCCAGTAATGTTAACTATCTCCCCAGAAGGAGATGAACCAGAGAGATACACACCACTGGTTCATAACTTTATATTTGTCTCCAACAATGTCATGAAACATTAACTCTTCCAGTCAGTGATTCTTCATATGTTTAACTCAGTATTTGTTTTTAGAAACTCGAGAGGTTTTCACCCAAATGGAATGTGACATTATTATTTTTCTGTGATAATGGACTGGGCGGTAGAGCGACGGCCTCGCTTCATGCAGGTCGGCGTTCAATCCCCGACCGTCCAAGGTGTTAGGCACCATTCCTTCTCCCCGTCCCATCCCAAATCCTTATCCTGACCCCTTCCCCGTGCTATATAGTCGTAATGGCTTACGTTTTCCCCTGATAATTCCCTCCCTCTGCAATAATAAGTTCTGATCAAGTGATCAGGCTGCACAAAAGACAATGACACACAAAGAATGATAAGTATGTGAAAAAATTAATGAAAGTTTGCATGACATGTTCCAGCTGGACCTGACCTCTCTCTGGTTGTGAGAGCAGAAGACAAGACAAGAAAGATAAGAAGCAGAAGACAAGACATATTCGACGTGCCACAGCAAGAAATGAACAATTCCTTGAGACGACAAACCAAGACCTCACAACTGATACTAAAAGAGGCAGCGGCAGATTGGTCTTGGGTCCTCTATAGTCACACGCCTCACTACACACAGCGGAGCACTAGCCCACTGGATAACAGGTAATTTAGTGCCTGTATATAAGAGAGGAGAGAGACGAGGCGCTGAACTACAGACCAATATCACCAATAATCATCTCTGCCAAAGGAGCTTGAACAGCTCTAACATTGTCTCTAAACTCCAACACAAGTTCAGCCAAGGGACAGGTTTTTAGAATATGACGTCGTTCACACAGGGAATGATCTAGGGATAAACTGTCTTTTTCTTAATTGACAGAAAGCATTCAAAAGACCGACAGAACAGTCCCACACCAGGAAGATACACAAGCTAGATCATCTGGAAGAGTGTTAAGTGGGTGGTGTAGGAGCACCTGTCAAGAGGTAAGATGATTAACAGACAAATACAGCACTTGTCGGCTCTCAAGAAGACAAAAGGTCAAGTATGAGGCAAGATATTTCTATCTATAAAAGGAAATATCTCTTAGTCGAGGGTAGGGAGGGCCAGATGCTCAGGGCTAGCCTCACGCAACATTGTGCAGGGTGGTGGGTGCTTGTACCACGAGTGCTAGAGGCTGGTTGGGGGGGTCGAGCCCCAGGCCACTCGTTATGTTGGATCTCTTGTTATTCCCAAATGCGACGACTCATATCAAATATGAATGTGGATTTGATTGTCCATAGAGTGATGAAACCTGATGTTACCTCTGTTACCGACGTTAGAACTACGTCGATAACTTCTGAGATTACTCGAGCATCTTCTGCCTCCTGGCACAGAGAGTGGGTGAGAGGCAGAGGGAGAGAGAGGAGGAGAGAGTCAGACACCGGTAGGAAGTGAGAGTATAAAGAGAGAGCAGACAAGGGCACCTTGCACACGCCGCGTGTACGACCAGTTGCAGTGTTGCATCCTTGCAACACAGACCAACCCTCACCAACCACACAACCAAACTAGACAATGTGAAAAAAATATCAAACTTGGATGGTCCCAGAAGGCCTGAGCTACGAGGAAGGACAGGGTGGGGGGGGGGACCTGGATCCCACCACACTGGAGGACAGAAGAAACAGCGGGGACATGATAACGACATCTAAGATACAACAGAAACAGACCAAATAGACAAAGTGGCGGCTGGAGAGGAGGGAGGACAAGTATCACTCCACACACTAACATCCTCACCAGTTGATGCCGGCAACAAATTATACTCAATTTCACAATTAAAATTATTGTTAATTACTGATATTGTCATTATCTTTTTCATTATAATTATAAACTATTATTATATTTCCTTGGCAGGAGTAGGTACTATGATTTTTCACTTGTTATCAAACCTTTAGGTACAAATATGTCGCTCTCCACGGGACAGGAAGACTGTTAGGCTGTATTGCCAATAAATGACCATTATACAGCATGCCACCCACAACAGGTGGATAACTCCCTGCTGCCTATTAACTGCAAGGTAGACAGAGGCATCATGTAGAACCCTTTTCATGCCCTGCCCAGGAATCGAACCAGGGACCAACGGGATGTGAGCCGACTGTGCTACACTTCACAATACAAAGAAAACAAGATAAAAGTATAATTGAAATCATTCTCCATATTTATTTCCCAATTTTCGTCACTTATAAATGTAAAGCCAGTTAATTCACCGATATATAAATCTTATTCATATTCACGAAAAGTTTTATACATTTTCCAACATGTATAAATAGTATATTGTCGCATAGCTCATGGTGGGGAGACGGTGGCTGAGCGGACAGAACACTCGACGCGTGATCCTGTGGTCCCGGGTTCGATCCCATTTGCCGGCGAGAAACAATGAGCAGAGTTTCTTTCACCCTGATGCTCCTGTTACCTAGCAGTAAATAGGTACCTGGGAGTTAGTCAGCTGTCACGGGCTGCTTCCTGGGGGTGGAGGCCTGGTCGAGGACCGGGCCGCGGGGACACTAAGCCCCGAAATCATCTCAAGATAACCTCCAGATGGTAAGCCTTATACCCACTAGTTACCCTGGAACACGACCCGCCAATCGTTCAAGAACCAGGTACCCTATCACTGCTGGGTGAACACAGACGTACAGTTAAGGATTGGCGCCCAGTCAATCCTCCAAGGCCAAGATTCGAACCCAGGCCAAACTGCTCAAAAACGCGCGTGACTACTGTGCTGCCACTACGCCAAGGGGACTGTGATAATGTGGACTTCGAACGAGTTTCAGATCACTGAAGCCTATGTTTTTAAACAATTTTACAGCTCGGATTCTAAAATATGCAAAATTTGCGCCCAAAAAGTTGCTGAAAACTACATATAATGGCGATTTGTCATTAGTTCCCCGACACACACTAACACCACTTAACCCTATTATATTATGAATACTTTTTTTCAACAAGGGCACACAGGTTCCGCGAAATGCCAGGAGGATTTACTGGGCGCAATTCCTTAACTGTAGCCTCTGTTTAACGCAACAGTAAAATGTGTACTTGGATGAAAAACGATTCTTCGCGGCGGGATCGTATTCCAGGGACCTGCCCGAAACGCTACGCGTACTAGTGGCTGTACAAGAATGTAACAACTCTTGTATATGTATAAAAAAAATCACCATAGGTACTAAACGATGGAGAAGAGGAACTGGTGAAGACTCGTTGCTATAGCATTCTAACTCGTCACAGGGACCTGGAGAGTGGCCAATGTGGTGCGGATGTCCTTGTAAAAATGGAAACACGAGATGCTGATCAAGTGACCAGCATCAAGGGCAGGCGTCCGCTATATCAAGGTGGTAGAGACCTTGTATAAAGAGACCTGTAGAACAATTTGAGCGAATCAAGTTTTATAAAAACTGAAACCAAAATGAAGCAACTCTTTATTAAACACATTAGTGTACTCACCTATTTGTGAGTACAAATAGGTGAGTACACTAATGTGTTTAATAAAGAGTTGCTTCATTTTGGTTTCAGTTTTTGTGGTGTGTGGTGTGTGTTGTGTGTGTGTGTGTGTGTGTGTGTGTGTGTGTGTGTGTGTGTGTGTGTGTGTGTGTGTGTGGGTGTGTGTGTGTGTGTGTGTGTGTGTGTTGGTGTGTGTACTCACCTAGTTGTGCTTGCGGGGTTGAGCTCTGGCTCTTTGGTCCCGCCTCTCAACCGTCAATCAACAGGTGTACAGTTTCCTGAGCCTATTGGGCTCTATCATATCTACACTTGAAACTGTGTATGGAGTCAGCCTCCACCACATCGCTTCCTAATGCATTCCATTTGTCAACCACTCTGACACTAAAAAAGTTCTTTCTAATATCTCTGTGGCTCATTGGGCACTCAGTTTCCACCTGTGTCCCCTAGTGCGTGTGCCCCTTGTGTTAAACAGCCTGTCTTTATCAACCCTGTCGATTCCCCTGAGAATCTTGAATGTGGTGATCATGTCCCCCCTAACTCTTCTGTCTTCCAACGAAGTGAGGTTTAATTCCTGCAGTCTCTCCTCGTAGCTCATACCTCTCAGCTCGGGTACTAGTCTGGTGGCAAACCTTTGAACCTTTTCCAGTTTAGTCTTATGCTTGACTAGATATGGACTCCATGCTGGAGCCGCATACTCCAGGATTGGTCTGACATATGTGGTATATAATGTTCTGAAAGATTCCTTACACAAGTTTCTAAAGGCCGTTCTTATGTTAGCCAACCTGGCATATGCTGCTGATGTTATCCTCTTGATATGAGCTTCAGGGGACAGGTCTGGCGTGATATCAACCCCCAGGTCTTTCTCTCTCTCTGACTCTTGAAGTATTTCATCTCCCAATGATACCTTGTATCTGGTCTCCTGCTTCCTACCCCTATCTTCATTACATTACATTTGCTTGGGTTAAACTCTAACAGCCATTTGTTCGACCATTCCTGCAGCTTGTCCAGGTCTTCTTGAAGTCTCAAGCTGTCCTCCTCTGTCTTAATCCTTCTCATAATTTTGGCGTCGTCAGCAAACATTGAGAGGAATGAGTCTATACCCTCTGGGAGATCATTTACGTATATCAGAAACAGGATAGGTCCAAGTACAGAGCCCTGTGGGACTCCACTGGTGACTTCACGCCAGTCTGAGGTCTCACCCCTCACTGTAACTCTCTGCTTCCTATTGCTTAGGTACTCCCTTATCCACTGGAGCGCCCTACCTGTTACTCCCTGTTTCTCCAGCTTATGCATCAACCTTTTATGGGGTACTGTGTCAAAGGCTTTCCGACAGTCCAAAAAATGCAGTCCGCCCACCCTTCTCTTTCTTGCTTAATTTTTGTCACCTGATCGTAGAATTCTATCAAGCCTGTAAGGCAAGATTTACCCTCCCTGAACCCATGTTGATGGGTTGTCACGAAGTCTCTTCTCTCCAGATGTGTTACTAGGTTTTTTCTCACAATCTTCTCCATCACCTTGCATGGTATACAAGTTAAGGACACTGGCCTGTAGTTCAGTGCCTCTTGTCTGTCACCCTTTTTGTATATTGGTACTACATTAGCAGTCTTCCATATTTCTGGTAGGTCCCCCGTTTCCAGTGACTTACTATACACTATGGAGAGTGGTAAGCAAAGTGCTCCTGCACACTCTTTCAATACCCATGGCGAGATTCCATCCGGCCCAACAGCTTTTCTCACATCCAGCTCCAAGAGGTGCTTTTTGACCTCATCTCTTGTAATTTCGAACCTATCCAGGGTCACCTGGTTTGCTGCCACCTCTCCCAGCGCCGTGATATCTCCCTGTTCTATTGTAAAGACCTCCTGGAACCTTTTGTTGAGTTCTTCACACACCTCTTTGTCATTCTCTGTGTACCTGTCCTCGCCCACCCTAAGTTTCATCACCTGTTCCTTCACTGTTGTCTTCCTCCTGATGTGACTGTGTAGTAGCTTTGGTGCAGTCTTGGCTTTGTTAGCTATATCATNTAAGAAAGAATTTAAAACTAAAAGATCAATGCATGAATGTTCGGAAAAAGGCAAATAGGACACTGGGATTTATTAATCGAAGCGTTAGTAACAAGACACCTGGTGTGGTTCTTCAGCTATATCTTGCTCTAGTTAGGCCCTATTTAGATTATGCAGTTTAGTTTTGGTCGCCGTACTATAGAATGGATATAAATTCACTTGAACGCGTCCACCGTAGGATGACAAAGTTAATTCCTCAAATTAGAAACCTGTCATATGAAGAAAGATTAACAAAACTTAAATTGCATTCACTGGAAAGGCGAAGAGTTAGGGTTTACATGATAGAGGTTTACAAGTGGGTGAATGGACATAACAAAGGGGGATATTAATAGGGTATTAAATGTATCAACACAAGACAGAATACGAAACAATGGGTATAAATTGGATAAGTTTAGATTTAGGAAAAACTTGGGTAAATATTGGTTTGGTAACAGGGTTGTTGATTTATGGAACTAATTAGCGCATAACGTGGTGGAGGTGGGATCCCTTGATTGTTTCAAGCGTGAGTTGGACATGTATATGAGTAGGATTGGGTGTTTATAAATAGGAACTCCCTCGTATGGACCTATAGGCCTTCTGCAGTTACCTTTGTTCTTATGTTCTTACCCAGTTCAGTGTTTTCCTTGCTATACCGGTCTGCTTCTCCATCAGTTTCATAGGGAACTGTCCAATGTCTTTTGACAGTCTAGGAAAATACTCAACTTTCCTCTCCTTGTCTTATCTTAGCTCTCACAGAATTCAGTCAAGTGTCAGGCACGACTTTCTTTTTCTGAACATGTGCTGACCTTTTTCACATAGTTGATCCTCTCCACATGCTCCATTATTCTCAACCCGATTACTTTCTCCAGCACTTTACATGGGATACTTGTCAGTGACACCAGTCGCTAATTTAATGCCTCTTCCTATCTCCTCTTTTTAAATATTGGGACTGTGCCTTTTTCCAAATTTCTGGGAGATTTCCTGTCTGAAGTATTTTATAAAAAGTTTAGATCATGGGTGTCAAAATTCTCCTCAGCAGCCATGATGAGATTATGTCTGGCCCCCATTAATTTTGTTATATCAAGTTCTTCCAGATGTTTTCTTACCTGTTCGACAGTCTTATAATGTCGAAGAGGCAAGAAAACTATAAAGTTACCCCATTGTTTCTTCCAGCCTTTCATCTTTCAGCCTTGGTCCCCCATACTTGTCCTACTGTAAAGACCTCCTGAATTCCATGATGAATTCCTCACATTCTTCAGTATTATTTTCTGTGAGAATCTTCCCATTGTCTCCTCAGAGTACATGGTTGTTTTCTCCTTATAAGACTATAGAACAGCTTTGGCTGTTCCTTAGCTTTTTCAGCAATGTCATTTTCAAATTGCCTCTCAGCTTCTCTCCTAACTCTGGTGTATTCACTGGTGGTTTTCTTTAGTGCTTCTATTGTCCTCTGTTCCTAGTTCTCTGCACTTTTTTCCATACTTTTTTTGTCCTTTCTTTAGCTTCCCCTCATTGTCTATTGAACTACGGATTTACTTTTCTTACCACCCTCCTCCTTGAGGGGTATGAACTGCTCCATTGCACTGACATATTTCCCCAGCAAAGAGGCCCATCATCTCATTTGCTGTCTTCCTTTCCATTTCTCTTTCCAACTGGATTTCACACAAAATGTTCCTTATCTTACTGTACTGCCAACATCTATAATCTTCCTTCTTCAGCAGGTTTGTGTAACCCGTAGCTCCCCTGAGTATTCAAGCATGACAGTGCAGTGGTCGCGAGCTGCTAGAGGCGTCTCATACTCAGCTTTTTTCAACATTTGCATCATTTTGAGAAAACACCAGATTTAGAGATGCTGGTGGGTCTTCGATCTCCTCTTACTCTAGTTGGTACTGTAAAGTGCTGCTTTAAGACGTGTGGGTCATGTCTACCAGTTATGTTCTCCATCTCTCATCACCTCGCGCGGGGGTCCTCATTCATCCAGTCTTCCTGTGGTTACAGGTTCCTAGAATTACTATTTTACAACCCATCATCTTGTTTAATAGTACTTTTTGTAACTATGTAGAGCATCGTGCATATAGACGTAATGGACAATTAGTAGAATTTGGTACTATTCACTTTATAGACTCTAGAAAAATATAGCAAAAATCCACACTTATATATTCCTAGGCCTAGTATAGCAGCTATGTACTATATTAGGCCTCAGACAGCGTGTATTAGGCCTTGGAAGGCTAGGACAAGTTCTCTTTGAAACATCAGAATAAAAACTTGTCCGGTTTGTCCAAATTTAATAATACCGATTTTTACTTTCTAATTGTCAGTTAGGTCACTGTATGATAGTGCTCTTCGTTACTGTAAGTACCGTACTAAACAGGAGGATGGGCGCGATTTCCGCTACTGTTCCTCTTGCAACTGAGGCTGCCATTCCCATTACTGTTAGAAAAGTTATTACAATTGTCGTATTCTTTCCAATGGCATCTATTGTTGGGTGGGGGATTGTAAATCACCGCTACGACAATCTTATTGTCCATCTTCACTGACGATATTCCTTGTACGAACTCTTGCTGCTTGGATTCTTCTCTTATTTGACTTTACATCAACACTTCAGTGTATCTGTAGCAGCTTGGCTACACCCCCTGCGGTGCACCCTATCTTATGACCCGATCTCCTCGAGGGAATATTCAGTTTACTCCAACAC
>WNGS01000259.1:74118-89288 GCA_020271785.1 Procambarus virginalis | reverse complement strand
ACGAGGCTCTTATCCCTGTGGCCCGTTGTTCCCCGCAGTAAGTCAACAAATTCCTTTGGAGACTTCAGGCTGAAGGCGCAGGGACATAAGGAGTCCAAGCCGTTGAAGTTGCTTCGCCAGTCTGTACGTAGGTGTGGGTATCTGACTGATGACTGGCCGAAGTGGGTTTCCAGGCTTGTGTGTCTTGACATTTCCATACGCGTATCCAGGTTTGTATTCCCCAATAATCTTTGGCAGGTGGAGTCCGGATTTCTTGGTGTTCACAGTTTCGATCAATTGTTGACCTATGCTTTCAATTCGGCTGTAGTGTCCTTTGTTACCCTTTGAAATTTAGTTTGGTCAGAGAGTATGAGGTTCATTTTCGCCAGATATTCGTCTTTTTTAAGAATGACGTATATTGGCGACTTGTCACCTCTCCTGATCTCCTGTTCTCACGAAGGCTCTTAGCTGCCGTTTTGAGCTCGGGGACAGTATGGTGCTTCTGTAGTTGCCTCGATTCTTTCCTCCTTCTGCGATAAGTTCTGCTTGTAAGGTGTCCTTGGTGGTGACCACCTTAGGTCACACCAAGGTCGAAGGTCGAACAAAAGGTCTTAGTCGACATGAACTTGAAACCGGCCATATACTGCAGGTATGTTGACAACATTTTTACACAGGTACCTGATGTCAGACATCTGCAGGAGCTGAAGGAGGCATTTGAGCGGAATTCTGTGTTGCGTTTCACTTACGAGATGGAGAAGGATGGGAAACTACCCTTTCTAGATGTAACAGTCATGGAAAGGAGCGGAGGTTTCCACACTGCAGTCTACACTAAGGAAGCAAACATAGGAATGTGCCTCAATGCCAACAGTGACTGCCCAGACAGGTACAAGAGGAGTGTTGTTAACGCTTATGTCGACCGTGCTCTCAGCCACAGCTCAGGAAGGAAGCAATCGATGAAGAACTCTGTAGGGTAAGGCAGGTCCTAGTCAACAACGGCTTTTCCAATGGTTTCGTTGAAGACATCATAAGAAGGAAGGTGAAACGCCATGCAACCTCTGAAGAGACAACTAACACAACACCTGTACCCCCTATTAGACTATTTTACAGGAACTTCTTTTCCACAGCTCATAAAACGGAGGAAAGGATCCTGAAAGATATTGTTAATAGAAACGTTATCCCTACAGACAAAAATCAGAAGATACAACTGACGATTTACTATAAACCCAAGAAAACTGCCAACCTACTCATGAGAAACTCTCCAGACACAAAGCAGAACGCTTTGAAAGAGACCAATGTCGTTTATGCCTTCAAATGCCCACTTGGGGACTGTAAGCCTCAAAGAACTGAGTATATACGAAAGACAACATCTCTTTCCAGGCGATTAACGATGCATAAGCAACAGGGCTCCATTAAGGAACATATAATCTCTTCCCACAACCAGACCATCACCAGAGAAGTCTTAACAAAAAACACGGAAATCATCGATAGATACAGCGATAGCAGGCGGCTTGATATCTGCGAGGCACTACACATTAAAAAGTCAACACCAGCAATCAACAGCCAATTAATACACAACTATATTCTACCCACTTCAAGACTCCGCTCCAATATAGAAGCATCAAGAAATATGGGCCAATAGGCCCTCTGCAGTTACTTCCATTTTTCCTCTTTAACTTTACCCAATATTTCATGTTCTATCCTGTGTTGAAAGTTTGTTTTCACCACATCCAAAACTGTTGAAACATATCACCTCACCCAAATGCAGGTATATAAAATGAAAAGCCGTTTGAATTATAGCATAGTAAGAAATCTGTTTAGTGTTTGCAGGTTATAGTTGTGTGTGTGTAAACTAAAGTCTTTGAAAATGTAATAAGTTATTACGAAACGCGTTCAAGCGTCGCGTCAGACTAGAAATAAAAATGAATTTTGGAGAACTGATTTTTCAATTACCATCGACAGTGAAAAGAAACATAAGAAATATTGAGAAAATTCGTGTTAGAATTATTAATCTTACTTTTTCGGTCATATTTAATAATATATGTATACATATATACATGCATATATACACACACATGCATTGAGAAGTAGGCCCTGGCACAACTACCCGGCCTGCTGCCACCGCACAACAAGCACTACAGGGGCACCGTGAGAGCGGTCGAGGCAGTAAACAAATATTTCAATAGAGAGGAGCATCACCCCGCGACTCTGGGAGCCGCTCCGGCCCTCATTATGTGTAGTACACTCCCCTCGGCCCCCATCTCCTCTACCCTTCTTTTACCCCTTCCTCCCCTCCCTGTCTGGCCTCCAACCACACCACACCACACACACTCACTCACTCACTCACTCACACAGACACACACACACACACAAGAAAGGCGATAGGGAGGAGGTACTTAACTATAGACCTGTATCACTGACAAGCATCCCCTGTAAAATTCTGTAAAGAATAATTAGGCTACGACTGGTTGCACACCTGGAGAACATTAGGTTTGTGAACAAGCATCAACATGGGTTCTGGACAGGGAAATCGTGCCTAACAAACCTTCTGGAATTCTATGATAAAATAACGAGGATAAGACAGGACAGAGATGGTTGGGCAGACTGCATATTTCTGGACTACCAAAAAGCCTTTGATACAGTACCGCACATGAGACTGCTATTCAAACTCGAGAGGCAGGCGGGGGTAGGGGGAAAGGTCCTAGCATGGATAAGGAACTACCTAACAGGAAGGAGCCAAAGAGTTACGGTAAGGGGCGAGAAGTCGGACTGGCGAACAGTAACAAGTGGAGTACCACAAGGATCGGTGCTGGGACCAATTCTATTTCTTGTATATGTTAACGATATGTTTACGGGTGTAGAGTCCTACATGTCGATGTTCGCGGATGACGCAAAGTTGATGAGAAGAGTTGTGACAGATGAGGATTGTAGGATCCTCCAAGAGGACCTGAACAGGTTGCAGAGATGGTCAGAGAAATGGCTACTGGAATTCAACACGAGCAAATGTAAAGTTATGGAAATGGGACTAGGAGATAGGAGACCAAAGGGACAGTACACAATGAAGGGGAACAGCCTACCTGTGACGACGCGCGAAAGAGACCTGGGTGTGGACGTAACACCTAATCTATCTCCTGAGGCACATATAAATAGGATAACGACAACAGCGTACTCTACACTGGCAAAAGTTAGAACATCATTCAGAAACCTAAGTAAGGAGGCATTTAGGGCTCTTTACACTGCCTACGTGAGGCCAGTCTTAGAGTATGCCGCCTCATCATGGAGTCCCCATCTGAAGAAGCATATAATGAAACTGGAAAAGGTTCAGAGGTTTGCAACGAGACTCGTCCCTGAGCTACGAGGGATGGGGTATGAGGAGCGCCTGGGGGAACTAAGCCTTACGACACTAGAAAGAAGAAGGGAGAGGGGGGACATGATAGGAACGTATAAAATACTCGGAGGGATTGACAGAGTGGAAATAGACGAAATGTTCACACGGAATAGTAAAAGAACGAGGGGACATGGATGGAAGTTGGAAACTCAGATGAGTCACAGAGATGTTAGGAAGTTTTCTTTTAGCGTGAGAGTAGTGGGAAAATGGAATGCACTTAAGGAACAGGTTGTGGAAGCAAATACTATTCATAATTTTAAAACCAGGTATGATAGGGAAATGGGACAGGAGTCATTGCTGCAAACAACTGATGCTCGAAAGGCGGGATCCAAGAGTCAATGCTCGATCCTGCAGACACATATAGGTGAGTACATATAGGTGAATACACACACACACACACACACACACACACACACACACACACACACACACACACACACACACACACACACGAGCTGAGAAGTATGAGCTACGAGGAGAGACTACGGTAATTAAACCTTACTTCGTTGGAAGACAGAAGAGTTAGGGAGACATGATCACCACATTCAAGATTCTCAAGGGAATTGATAGGGAAGATAAAGATATTCTATTTAACACAAGGGGCACACGCACTAGGGGACACAGGTGGAAACTTTGTGCCCAAATGAGCCACAGAGATATTAGAAAGAACTTTTTTAGTGTCAGAGTGGTTGACAAATGGAATGCATTAGGCAGTGATGTGGTGGAGGCTGATTCCATACACAGTTTCAAGTGTAGATATGATAGAGCCCAATAGGCTCAGGAACCTGTACACCAGTTGATTGACGGTTGAGAGGCGGGACCAAAGAGTTAAAGCTCAACCCCTGCAAGCACATGGCTGCAGTAGAGGCAGGCACAGGGCTGCAGTAGAGGCAGGCACAGAGCTGCAGTAGAGGCAGACACAGAGCTGCAGTAGAGGCAGGCACAGAGCTGCAGTAGAGGCAGGCACAGGGCTGCAGTAGAGGCAGACACAGAGCTGCAGTAGAGGCAGGCACAGAGCTGCAGTAGAGGCAGACACAGAGCTGCAGTAGAGGTAGGCACAGAGCTGCAGTAGAGGCAGGCACAGAGCTGCAGTAGAGGCAGGCACAGAGCTGCAGTAGAGGCAGGCACAGAGCTGCAGTAGAGGCCGGCACAGAGCTGCAGTAGAGGCAGGCACAGAGCTGCAGTAGAGGCAGGCACAGAGCTGCAGTAGAGGCAGGCACAGAGCTGCAGTAGAGGCAGGCACAGAGCTGCAGTAGAGGCAGGCACAGAGCTGCAGTAGAGGCCGGCACAGAGCTGCAGTAGAGGCTGGCACAGAGCTGCAGTAGAGGCAGGCACAGAGCTGCAGTAGAGGCACGCACAGAGCTGCAGTAGAGGCAGACACAGAGCTGCAGTAGAGGCAGGCACAGAGCTGCAGTAGAGGCAGGCACAGAGCTGCAGTAGAGGCAGGCACAGAGCTGCAGTAGAGGCAGGCACAGAGCTGCAGTAGAGGCAGGCACAGAGCTGCAGTAGAGGCAGACACAGAGCTGCAGTAGAGGCAGGCACAGAGCTGCAGTAGAGGCAGGCACAGAGCTGCAGTAGAGGCAGGCACAGAGCTGCAGTAGAGGCAGGCACAGAGCTGCAGTAGAGGCAGGCACAGAGCTGCAGTAGAGGCAGGCACAGAGCTGCAGTAGAGGCAGGCACAGAGCTGCAGTAGAGGCAGACACAGAGCTGCAGTAGAGGCAGACACAGAGCTGCAGTAGAGGCAGACACAGAGCTGCAGTAGAGGCAGGCACAGAGCTGCAGTAGAGGCAGGCACAGAGCTGCAGTAGAGGCAGGCACAGAGCTGCAGTAGAGGCAGGCACAGAGCTGCAGTAGAGGCAGGCACAGAGCTGCAGTAGAGGCAGGCACAGAGCTGCAGTAGAGGCAGGCACAGAGCTGCAGTAGAGGCAGACACAGAGCTGCAGTAGAGGCAGGCACAGAGCTGCAGTAGAGGCAGGCACAGAGCTGCAGTAGAGGCAGGCACAGAGCTGCAGTAGAGGCAGGCACAGAGCTGCAGTAGAGGCAGGCACAGAGCTGCAGTAGAGGCAGGCACAGAGCTGCAGTAGAGGCAGGCACAGAGCTGCAGTAGAGGCAGGCACAGAGCTGCAGTAGAGGCAGGCACAGAGCTGCAGTAGAGGCAGGCACAGAGCTGCAGTAGAGGCAGGCACAGAGCTGCAGTAGAGGCAGACACAGAGCTGCAGTAGAGGCAGGCACAGAGCTGCAGTAGAGGCAGGCACAGAGCTGCAGTAGAGGCAGGCACAGAGCTGCAGTAGAGGCAGGCACAGAGCTGCAGTAGAGGCAGGCACAGAGCTGCAGTAGAGGCAGGCACAGAGCTGCAGTAGAGGCAGGCACAGAGCTGCAGTAGAGGCAGGCACAGAGCTGCAGTAGAGGCAGGCACAGAGCTGCAGTAGAGGCAGGCACAGAGCTGCAGTAGAGGCAGGCACAGAGCTGCAGTAGAGGCAGGCACAGAGCTGCAGTAGAGGCAGGCACAGAGCTGCAGTAGAGGCAGGCACAGAGCTGCAGTAGAGGCAGGCACAGAGCTGCAGTAGAGGCAGGCACAGAGCTGCAGTAGAGGCAGGCACAGAGCTGCAGTAGAGGCAGGCACAGAGCTGCAGTAGAGGCAGGCACAGAGCTGCAGTAGAGGCAGGCACAGAGCTGCAGTAGAGGCAGGCACAGAGCTGCAGTAGAGGCAGGCACAGAGCTGCAGTAGAGGCAGACACAGAGCTGCAGTAGAGGCAGACACAGAGCTGCAGTAGAGGCAGACACAGAGCTGCAGTAGAGGCAGACACAGAGCTGCAGTAGAGGCAGGCACAGAGCTGCAGTAGAGGCAGACACAGAGCTGCAGTAGAGGCAGACACAGAGCTGCAGTAGAGGCAGGCACAGAGCTGCAGTAGAGGCAGACACAGAGCTGCAGTAGAGGCAGGCACAGAGCTGCAGTAGAGGCAGGCACAGAGCTGCAGTAGAGGCAGGCACAGAGCTGCAGTAGAGGCAGGCACAGAGCTGCAGTAGAGGCAGGCACAGAGCTGCAGTAGAGGCAGGCACAGAGCTGCAGTAGAGGCAGGCACAGAGCTGCAGTAGAGGCAGGCACAGAGCTGCAGTAGAGGCAGGCACAGAGCTGCAGTAGAGGCAGGCACAGAGCTGCAGTAGAGGCAGGCACAGAGCTGCAGTAGAGGCAGGCACAGAGCTGCAGTAGAGGCAGGCACAGAGCTGCAGTAGAGGCAGGCACAGAGCTGCAGTAGAGGCAGCACAGAGCTGCAGTAGAGGCAGGCACAGAGCTGCAGTAGAGGCAGGCACAGAGCTGCAGTAGAGGCAGGCACAGAGCTGCAGTAGAGGCAGGCACAGAGCTGCAGTAGAGGCAGGCACAGAGCTGCAGTAGAGGCAGGCACAGAGCTGCAGTAGAGGCAGGCACAGAGCTGCAGTAGAGGCAGGCACAGAGCTGCAGTAGAGGCAGACACAGAGCTGCAGTAGAGGCAGACACAGAGCTGCAGTAGAGGCAGGCACAGAGCTGCAGTAGAGGCAGACACAGAGCTGCAGTAGAGGCAGACACAGAGCTGCAGTAGAGGCAGACACAGAGCTGCAGTAGAGGCAGACACAGAGCTGCAGTAGAGGCAGACACAGAGCTGCAGTAGAGGCAGACACAGAGCTGCAGTAGAGGCAGACACAGAGCTGCAGTAGAGGCAGGCACAGAGCTGCAGTAGAGGCAGGCACAGAGCTGCAGTAGAGGCAGACACAGAGCTGCAGTAGAGGCAGGCACAGAGCTGCAGTAGAGGCAGACACAGAGCTGCAGTAGAGGCAGACACAGAGCTGCAGTAGAGGCAGGCACAGAGCTGCAGTAGAGGCAGACACAGAGCTGCAGTAGAGGCAGGCACAGAGCTGCAGTAGAGGCAGGCACAGAGCTGCAGTAGAGGCAGGCACAGAGCTGCAGTAGAGGCAGGCACAGAGCTGCAGTAGAGGCAGACACAGAGCTGCAGTAGAGGCAGGCACAGAGCTGCAGTAGAGGCAGGCACAGAGCTGCAGTAGAGGCAGGCACAGAGCTGCAGTAGAGGCAGGCACAGAGCTGCAGTAGAGGCAGGCACAGAGCTGCAGTAGAGGCAGGCACAGAGCTGCAGTAGAGGCAGGCACAGAGCTGCAGTAGAGGCAGGCACAGAGCTGCAGTAGAGGCAGGCACAGAGCTGCAGTAGAGGCAGGCACAGAGCTGCAGTAGAGGCAGGCACAGAGCTGCAGTAGAGGCAGGCACAGAGCTGCAGTAGAGGCAGGCACAGAGCTGCAGTAGAGGCAGGCACAGAGCTGCAGTAGAGGCAGGCACAGAGCTGCAGTAGAGGCAGGCACAGAGCTGCAGTAGAGGCAGGCACAGAGCTGCAGTAGAGGCAGGCACAGAGCTGCAGTAGAGGCAGGCACAGAGCTGCAGTAGAGGCAGGCACAGAGCTGCAGTAGAGGCAGGCACAGAGCTGCAGTAGAGGCAGACACAGAGCTGCAGTAGAGGCAGGCACAGAGCTGCAGTAGAGGCAGGCACAGAGCTGCAGTAGAGGCAGGCACAGAGCTGCAGTAGAGGCAGGCACAGAGCTGCAGTAGAGGCAGGCACAGAGCTGCAGTAGAGGCAGGCACAGAGCTGCAGTAGAGGCAGGCACAGAGCTGCAGTAGAGGCAGGCACAGAGCTGCAGTAGAGGCAGGCACAGAGCTGCAGTAGAGGCAGGCACAGAGCTGCAGTAGAGGCAGGCACAGAGCTGCAGTAGAGGCAGGCACAGAGCTGCAGTAGAGGCAGGCACAGAGCTGCAGTAGAGGCAGGCACAGAGCTGCAGTAGAGGCAGGCACAGAGCTGCAGTAGAGGCAGGCACAGAGCTGCAGTAGAGGCAGGCACAGAGCTGCAGTAGAGGCAGGCACAGAGCTGCAGTAGAGGCAGGCACAGAGCTGCAGTAGAGGCAGGCACAGAGCTGCAGTAGAGGCAGGCACAGAGCTGCAGTAGAGGCAGGCACAGAGCTGCAGTAGAGGCAGGCACAGAGCTGCAGTAGAGGCAGGCACAGAGCTGCAGTAGAGGCAGGCACAGAGCTGCAGTAGAGGCAGGCACAGAGCTGCAGTAGAGGCAGACACAGAGCTGCAGTAGAGGCAGGCACAGAGCTGCAGTAGAGGCAGACACAGAGCTGCAGTAGAGGCAGGCACAGAGCTGCAGTAGAGGCAGGCACAGAGCTGCAGTAGAGGCAGGCACAGAGCTGCAGTAGAGGCAGGCACAGAGCTGCAGTAGAGGCAGGCACAGAGCTGCAGTAGAGGCAGGCACAGAGCTGCAGTAGAGGCAGGCACAGAGCTGCAGTAGAGGCAGACACAGAGCTGCAGTAGAGGCAGGCACAGAGCTGCAGTAGAGGCAGGCACAGAGCTGCAGTAGAGGCAGGCACAGAGCTGCAGTAGAGGCAGGCACAGAGCTGCAGTAGAGGCAGGCACAGAGCTGCAGTAGAGGCAGGCACAGAGCTGCAGTAGAGGCAGGCACAGAGCTGCAGTAGAGGCAGGCACAGAGCTGCAGTAGAGGCAGGCACAGAGCTGCAGTAGAGGCAGGCACAGAGCTGCAGTAGAGGCAGGCACAGAGCTGCAGTAGAGGCAGGCACAGAGCTGCAGTAGAGGCAGCACAGAGAGCTGCAGTAGAGGCAGGCACAGAGCTGCAGTAGAGGCAGGCACAGAGCTGCAGTAGAGGCAGGCACAGAGCTGCAGTAGAGGCAGACACAGAGCTGCAGTAGAGGCAGGCACAGAGCTGCAGTAGAGGCAGGCACAGAGCTGCAGTAGAGGCAGACACAGAGCTGCAGTAGAGGCAGACACAGAGCTGCAGTAGAGGCAGGCACAGAGCTGCAGTAGAGGCAGACACAGAGCTGCAGTAGAGGCAGACACAGAGCTGCAGTAGAGGCAGGCACAGAGCTGCAGTAGAGGCAGACACAGAGCTGCAGTAGAGGCAGGCACAGAGCTGCAGTAGAGGCAGACACAGAGCTGCAGTAGAGGCAGACACAGAGCTGCAGTAGAGGCAGGCACAGAGCTGCAGTAGAGGCAGACACAGAGCTGCAGTAGAGGCAGACACAGAGCTGCAGTAGAGGCAGGCACAGAGCTGCAGTAGAGGCAGGCACAGAGCTGCAGTAGAGGCAGGCACAGAGCTGCAGTAGAGGCAGGCACAGAGCTGCAGTAGAGGCAGGACACAGAGCTGCAGTAGAGGCAGCACAGAGCTGCAGTAGAGGCAGGCACAGAGCTGCAGTAGAGGCAGGCACAGAGCTGCAGTAGAGGCAGGCACAGAGCTGCAGTAGAGGCAGGCACAGAGCTGCAGTAGAGGCAGGCACAGAGCTGCAGTAGAGGCAGACACAGAGCTGCAGTAGAGGCAGGCACAGAGCTGCAGTAGAGGCAGGCACAGAGCTGCAGTAGAGGCAGGCACAGAGCTGCAGTAGAGGCAGGCACAGAGCTGCAGTAGAGGCAGCACAGAGCTGCAGTAGAGGCAGGCACAGAGCTGCAGTAGAGGCAGGCACAGAGCTGCAGTAGAGGCAGGCACAGAGCTGCAGTAGAGGCAGGCACAGAGCTGCAGTAGAGGCAGGCACAGAGCTGCAGTAGAGGCAGGCACAGAGCTGCAGTAGAGGCAGGCACAGAGCTGCAGTAGAGGCAGGCACAGAGCTGCAGTAGAGGCAGGCACAGAGCTGCAGTAGAGGCAGGCACAGAGCTGCAGTAGAGGCAGGCACAGAGCTGCAGTAGAGGCAGACACAGAGCTGCAGTAGAGGCAGGCACAGAGCTGCAGTAGAGGCAGACACAGAGCTGCAGTAGAGGCAGACACAGAGCTGCAGTAGAGGCAGACACAGAGCTGCAGTAGAGGCAGGCACAGAGCTGCAGTAGAGGCAGGCACAGAGCTGCAGTAGAGGCAGGCACAGAGCTGCAGTAGAGGCAGACACAGAGCTGCAGTAGAGGCAGGCACAGAGCTGCAGTAGAGGCAGGCACAGAGCTGCAGTAGAGGCAGGCACAGAGCTGCAGTAGAGGCAGGCACAGAGCTGCAGTAGAGGCAGGCACAGAGCTGCAGTAGAGGCAGGCACAGAGCTGCAGTAGAGGCAGGCACAGAGCTGCAGTAGAGGCAGGCACAGAGCTGCAGTAGAGGCAGGCACAGAGCTGCAGTAGAGGCAGGCACAGAGCTGCAGTAGAGGCAGGCACAGAGCTGCAGTAGAGCAGGCACAGAGCTGCAGTATAGGCAGGCACAGCTGCAGTAGAGGCAGACACAGAGCTGCAGTAGAGGCCGGCACAGAGCTGCAGTAGAGGCAGGCACAGAGGCTGGGGGGGGGAGCAAGGGGGGGGCTGCAGTAGAGGCAGGCACAGAGCTGCAGTAGAAGCAGAGGCAGGCACAGAGCTGCAGTAGAGGCAGCACAGAGCTGCAGTAGAGGCAGGCACAGAGCTGCAGTAGAGGCAGGCACAGAGCTGCAGTAGAGGCAGGCACAGAGCTGCAGTAGAGGCAGGCACAGAGCTGCAGTAGAGGCAGCACAGAGCTGCAGTAGAGGCAGGCACAGAGCTGCAGTAGAGGCAGGCACAGAGCTGCAGTAGTAGAGGCAGGCACAGAGCTGCAGTAGAGGCAGGCACAGAGCTGCAGTAGAGGCAGACACAGAGCTGCAGTAGAGGCAGACACAGAGCTGCAGTTGGCAGACACAGAGCTGCAGTAGAGGCAGGCACAGAGCTGCAGTAGAGGCAGACACAGAGCTGCAGTAGAGGCAGACACAGAGCTGCAGTAGAGGCAGACACAGAGCTGCAGTAGAGGCAGGCACAGAGCTGCAGTAGAGGCAGGCACAGAGCTGCAGTAGAGGCAGTAGCTCAGTAGGCAGGCACAGAGCTGCAGTAGAGGCAGGCACAGAGCTGCAGTAGAGGCAGGCACAGAGCTGCAGTAGAGGCAGGCACAGAGCTGCAGTAGAGGCAGGCACAGAGCTGCAGTAGAGGCAGGCACAGAGCTGCAGTAGAGGCAGGCACAGAGCTGCAGTAGAGGCAGGACAGAGCTGCAGTAGAGGCAGGCACAGAGCTGCAGTAGAGGCAGCACAGAGCTGCAGTAGAGGCAGGCACAGAGCTGCAGTAGAGGCAGGCACAGAGCTGCAGTAGAGGCAGGCACAGAGCTGCAGTAGAGGCAGACACAGAGCTGCAGTAGAGGCAGACACAGAGCTGCAGTTGAGGCAGACACAGAGCTGCAGTAGAGGCAGGCACAGAGCTGCAGTAGAGGCAGACACAGAGCTGCAGTAGAGGCAGACACAGAGCTGCAGTAGAGGCAGACACAGAGCTGCAGTAGAGGCAGGCACAGAGCTGCAGTAGAGGCAGGCACAGAGCTGCAGTAGAGGCATGCACAGAGCTGCAGTAGAGGCAGGCACAGAGCTGCAGTAGAGGCAGGCACAGAGCTGCAGTAGAGGCAGGCACAGAGCTGCAGTAGAGGCAGGCACAGAGCTGCAGTAGAGGCAGGCACAGAGCTGCAGTAGAGGCAGGCACAGAGCTGCAGTAGAGGCAGGCACAGAGCTGCAGTAGAGGCAGGCACAGAGCTGCAGTAGAGCAGGCCAGAGCTGCAGTAGAGGCAGGCACAGAGCTGCAGTAGAGGCAGGCACAGAGCTGCAGTAGAGGCAGGCACAGAGCTGCAGTATAGGCAGGCACAGCTGCAGTAGAGGCAGACACAGAGCTGCAGTAGAGCCGGCACAGAGCTGCAGTAGAGGCAGGCACAGAGCTGCAGTAGAGGCAGGCACAGAGCTGCAGTAGAGGCAGGCACAGAGCTGCAGTAGAGGCAGGCACAGAGCTGCAGTAGAGGCAGGCACAGAGCTGCAGTAGAGGCCGGCACAGAGCTGCAGTAGAGGCAGGCACAGAGCTGCAGTAGAGGCAGGCACAGAGCTGCAGTAGAGGCACACAGAGCTGCAGTAGAGGCAGGCACAGAGCTGCAGTAGAGGCAGGCACAGAGCTGCAGTAGAGGCCGGCACAGAGCTGCAGTAGAGGCAGGCACAGAGCTGCAGTAGAGGCAGGCACAGAGCTGCAGTAGAGGCAGGCACAGAGCTGCAGTAGAGGCAGGCACAGAGCTGCAGTAGAGGCAGGCACAGAGCTGCAGTAGAGGCAGGCACAGAGCTGCAGTAGAGGCAGACACAGAGCTGCAGTAGAGGCAGCACAGAGCTGCAGTAGAGGCAGGCACAGAGCTGAAGTAGAGGCAGACACAGAGCTGCAGTAGAGGCAGACACAGAGCTGCAGTAGAGGCAGACACAGAGCTGCAGTAGAGGCAGACACAGAGCTGCAGTAGAGGCAGACACAGAGCTGCAGTAGAGGCAGACACAGAGCTGCAGTAGAGGCAGACACAGAGCTGCAGTAGAGGCAGCACAGAGCTGCAGTAGAGGCAGCACAGAGCTGCAGTAGAGGCAGACACAGAGCTGCAGTAGAGGCAGACACAGAGCTGCAGTAGAGGCAGACACAGAGCTGCAGTAGAGGCAGACACAGAGCTGCAGTAGAGGCAGGCACAGAGCTGCAGTAGAGGCAGACACAGAGCTGCAGTAGAGGCAGGCACAGAGCTGCAGTAGAGGCAGGCACAGAGCTGCAGTAGAGGCAGGCACAGAGCTGCAGTAGAGGCAGGCACAGAGCTGCAGTAGAGGCAGGCACAGAGCTGCAGTAGAGGCCGGCACAGAGCTGCAGTAGAGGCAGGCACAGAGCTGCAGTAGAGGCAGGCACAGAGCTGCAGTAGAGGCACACACAGAGCTGCAGTAGAGGCCGGCACAGAGCTGCAGTAGAGGCAGGCACAGAGCTGCAGTAGAGGCAGGCACAGAGCTGCAGTAGAGGCAGGCACAGAGCTGCAGTAGAGGCAGGCACAGAGCTGCAGTAGAGGCAGGCACAGAGCTGCAGTAGAGGCAGCACAGAGCTGCAGTAGAGGCAGACACAGAGCTGCAGTAGAGGCAGACACAGAGCTGCAGTAGAGGCAGGCACAGCTGCAGTAGAGCAGACACAGAGCTGCAGTAGAGGCAGACACAGAGCTGCAGTAGAGGCAGACACAGAGGGACAGAGCTGCAGTAGAGGCAGACACAGAGCTGCAGTAGAGGCAGACACAGAGCTGCAGTAGAGGCAGACACAGAGCTGCAGTAGAGGCAGACACAGAGCTGCAGTAGAGGCGGCACAGAGCTGCAGTAGAGGCAGACACAGAGCTGCAGTAGAGGCAGACACAGAGCTGCAGTAGAGGCAGGCACAGAGCTGCAGTAGAGGCAGACACAGAGCTGCAGTAGAGGCAGACACAGAGCTGCAGTAGAGGCAGGCACAGAGCTGCAGTAGAGGCAGACACAGAGCTGCAGTAGAGGCAGGCCAGAGCTGCAGTAGAGGCAGACACAGAGCTGCAGTAGAGGCAGGCACAGAGCTGCAGTAGAGAGGCAGGCACAGAGCTGCAGTAGAGGCAGGCACAGAGCTGCAGTAGAGGCAGGCACAGAGCTGCAGTAGAGGCAGGCACAGAGCTGCAGTAGAGGCAGGCACAGAGCTGCAGTAGAGGCAGACACAGAGCTGCAGTAGAGGCAGACACAGAGCTGCAGTAGAGGCAGGCACAGAGCTGCAGTAGAGGCAGGCACAGAGCTGCAGTAGAGGCAGGCACAGAGCTGCAGTAGAGGCAGGCACAGAGCTGCAGTAGAGGCAGGCACAGAGCTGCAGTAGAGGCAGGCACAGAGCTGCAGTAGAGGCAGGCACAGAGCTGCAGTAGAGGCAGGCACAGAGCTGCAGTAGAGGCAGGCACAGAGCTGCAGTAGAGGCAGCACAGAGCTGCAGTAGAGGCAGGCACAGAGCTGCAGTAGAGGCAGCACAGAGCTGCAGTAGAGGCAGGCACAGAGCTGCAGTAGAGGCAGGCACAGAGCTGCAGTAGAGGCAGCACAGAGCTGCAGTAGAGGCAGACACAGAGCTGCAGTAGCAGGCACAGAGCTGCAGTAGAGGCAGGCACAGAGCTGCAGTAGAGGCAGACACAGAGCTGCAGTAGAGGCAGACACAGAGCTGCAGTAGAGGCAGACACAGAGCTGCAGTAGAGGCAGGCACAGAGCTGCAGTAGGCAGGCACAGAGCTGCAGTAGAGGCAGCACAGAGCTGCAGTAGAGGCAGGCACAGAGCTGCAGTAGAGGCAGGCACAGAGCTGCAGTAGAGGCAGGCACAGAGCTGCAGTAGAGGCAGGCACAGAGCTGCAGTAGAGGCAGGCACAGAGCTGCAGTAGAGGCAGGCACAGAGCTGCAGTAGAGGCAGGCACAGAGCTGCAGTAGAGGCAGGCACAGAGCTGCAGTAGAGGCAGGCACAGAGCTGCAGTAGAGGCCAGGCCCAGAGCTGCAGTAGAGGCAGGCACAGAGCTGCAGTAGAGGCAGGCACAGAGCTGCAGTAGAGCAGCACAGAGCTGCAGTATAGGCAGGCACAGCTGCAGTAGAGGCAGACACAGAGCTGCAGTAGAGGCCGGCACAGAGCTGCAGTAGAGGCAGGCACAGAGCTGGGGGGGGAGCAAGGGGGGGAAGGCAGGAGGAACAATACTGGGCCTAATAAACCATAGAACCGTTACCTAAAGTGTTTTAAGAGATTACTACTTAATTTCGTTCATATGCAGATTTATATTAATCTTGTAATTCTGTAATTTATCTAAGACGCGTACTCCACTTTACCTGCAACAATCCTGGACTGGGAATCAGGAGACCGGAGTGTGAATTTTCTGTACCCGGAGAATCTATCAGTTTTGGAAGAGATGAATTCTGTATGGAACTTTTATTAAATAGTTCCCAAAGTATTTGTACTCACCTATTCGTGTCTAGAGAAATCGAACTCTAGCGCTTGGATCCCGCTTT
>WNGS01000259.1:56501-72276 GCA_020271785.1 Procambarus virginalis | reverse complement strand
TCTATAGCCGCTGGTTGTCTAATGCAAGGACTCCTGACCTATATACCAATGATAACTCTTTTAAAGTTGTGAATTGAGTTAGGCTTACAACCTGCTCCTTTAGAGGTCATTCCATTTACTCACTAACCCCCCTCCCACAACCCCCACCACCACAACTTCCTCCTCCCACAACCTCCACCACCACAACTTCCGCCTCCCACAACCCCCACCACCACAACTTCCTCCTCCCACAACCCCCACCACCACAACCTCCCCCTCCCACAACCCCCACCACCACAACCCTCCCCCTCCCACAACCCCACCACCACAACCTCCCCTCCCACAACCTCAACAACCACAACCTCCCCTCCCAAAACCCCCACCACCACACTCCCCCTCCCCACAACCTCCACCACCACAACCTCGCCCTCCCACAACCCCCACCACATAACCTCGCCCTCCCACAACCTCCACCACCACAACCTCCCCTCCCACAACCCCACCACCACACCTCCCCTCCCACAACCTCCACCACCCAACCTCCCCTCCCACAACCCCCACAACCCCTCCCACACCCCCACCACCACACCTCCCCTCCCACAACCTCCACCACCACAACCTCCCCTCCCACAACCCCCACAACCTCCCCCTCCCCACAACCCCCACCACCACAACCTCCCTCCCACAACCCCCACCACCATAACCTCCCCCTCCCACAACCTCCACCACCACAACCTCCCCTCCACAACCCCACCACCACAACCTCCCCCTCCACACCTCCACCACCACACCTCCCCTCCCACAACCCCCACCACTCCCCCTCCCACAACCCCCACCACTACAACCTCCCCTCCCACAACCTCCACCACCACAACCTCCCCCTCCCACAACCCCAACCACCACAACCTCCCCCTCCCACAACCTCCACCACCACAACCTCCCCTCCCACAACCTCCACCGCCACAACCTCCCCTCCCACAACCTCCACCACCACAACCTCCCCCTCCCACAACCCCCACCACCACAACCTCCCCTCCCACAACCCCCACCACCATAACCTCCCCCTCCCACAACCTCCACCACCACAACCTCCCCTCCCACAACCCCCACCACCACAACCTCCCCCTCCCACAACCTCCACCACCACAACCTCCCCTCCCACAACCCCCACAACCTCCCCCTCCCACACCCCCACCACTACAACCTCCCCTCCCACACCTCCACCACCACAACCTCCCCTCCCACAACCCCAACCACCAAAACCTCCCCCTCCCACTACCTCCACCACCACAACCTCCCCTCCCACAACCTCCACCGCCACAACCTCCCCCCCACAACCTCCACCACCACAACCCCCCTCCCACAACCCCCACAACCTCCCCCTCCCACAACCCCCCACCACCACAACCTCCCCTCCCACAACCTCCACCACCACAACCTCCCCCTCCCACAACCCCAACCACCACAACCTCCCCCTCCCACAACCCCCACCACCACAACCTCCCCTCCCACAACCTCCACCACCACAACCTCCCCCTCCCACAACCCCCACCATCACAACCTCCCCCTCCCACAACCTCACCACCACAACCTCCCCCTCCCACAACCCCCACCACCACAACCTCCCCCTCCCACAACCCCAACACCACAACCTCCCCCTCCCACAACCCCCACCACCACAACCCCCACCACCACAACCTCCCCTCCCACAACCCCCACCACCACACCTCCCCCTCCCACAACCCCCACCATCACAACCCCCACCACCACAACCTCCCCTCCCACAACCCCCACCACCACAACCTCCCCCTCCCACAACCCCCACCATCACAACCCCCACCACCACAACCTCCCCCTCTCACAACCCCCACCACCACAACCTCCCCCTCCCACAACCCCCACCACCACAACCTCCCCTCCCACAACCCCCACCACCACAACCTCCCCTCCCACAACCCCCACCACCACAACCTCCCCTCCCACAACCCCCACCACCACAACCTCCCCTCCCACAACCCCCACCACCACAACCTCCCCCTCCCACAACCCCCACCATCACAACCCCCACCACCACAACCTCCCCCTCCCACAACCCCCACCACCACAACCTCCCCCTCCCACAACCCCCACCACCACACCTCCCCCTCCCACAACCCCACCATCACAACCCCACCACCACAACCTCCCCCTCCCACAACCCCCCACCACCACAACCTCCCCCTCCCACAACCCCCACCACCACAACCTCCCCTCCCACAACCCCCACCACCACAACCTCCCCCTCCCACAACCCCCACCATCACAACCCCCACCACCACAACCTCCCCCTCCCACAACCCCCACCCCCACAACCTCCCCCTCCCACAACCCCCACCACCACAACCTCCCCTCCCACAACCTCCACCACCACAACCTCCCCCTCCCACAACCCCAACCACCACAACCTCCCCTCCCACAACCCCCACCACCACAACCTCCCCTCCCACAACCCCCACCACCACAACCTCCCCCTCCCACAACCCCCACCACCACAACCTCCCTCCCACAACCCCCACCACCACAACCTCCCCTCCCACAACCCCCACCACCACAACCTCCCCTCCTACATTACAGTATATTCAATTTCATTTACTTAATAGCTATGAAGATTCGTATTACGTTCGGCTCAAGAGGTTAATGACAACTTATTATTATCTATTATTCACATAATTATGACTTGAATTCGGGGGGAAATAAAGAGGGAATTTTAACAAAGTAATGGAGCACTTGACCACAGATGGGGGAGGGGGAGGGGGCCACGGTGGTCTTCACCCCCACCAGCCCCCCCTACACCCCCCACCGTCCCCCCCCCTTTACACCCCCACCTGGCCCTCCCCCCCCCCACCCTCGTGACACCGCCTGTCTAATTAGGCAAAAATTATAATATGTTGAAGAGGTTATAATACTGGAGGATGAGTGACTGTGTGGTGGGCCCTCAGAGGGGCGGCCCGCTGCTCCAGCCCACTATACACGAGGGACAACACCTTCACCACATCAACCCTCAATATCCAGACCTTAAGTATGGAAATAAAGCCCAAGGGAACGTCTACCGTCTGAAGGACCCAACATAAAGCCAAGTGAACGTCTACCGTCTGATGGACCCAACATAAAGCCCAAGGGAACGTCTACCGTCTGATGGACCCAACATAAAGCCCAAGGGAACGTCTACCGTCTGGAGAACCCAACATAAAGCCCAAGGGAACGGCTACCATCTGATGGACCCAATATAAAGCCCAAGGGAACGTCTACCATCTGGAGGACCCAACATAAAGCCCAAGGGAACGTCTACCGTCTGGAGGACCCAACATAAAGCCCAAGGGAACGTCTACCATCTGAAGGACCCAACATAAAGCCCAAGGGAACGTCTACCGTCTGGAGGACCCAACATAAAGCCCAAGGGAACGCCTACCATCTGATGGACCCAATATAAAGCCCAAGGGAACGTCTACCGTCTGGAGGACCCAACATAAAGCCCAAGGGAACGTCTACCATCTGATGGACCCAACATAAAGCCCAAGGGAACGTCTACCGTCTGGAGGACCCAACATAAAGCCCAAGGGAACGTCTACCGTCTGATGGACCAACATAAAGCCCAAGGGAACGTCTACCGTCTGATGGACCCAACATAAAGCCCAAGGGAACGTCTACCGTCTGATGGACCCAACATAAAGCCCAAGGGAACGTCTACCGTCTGATGGACCCAACATAAAGCCGAAGGGAACGTCTACCGTCTGGAGGACCCAACATAAAGCCCAAGGGAACGTCTACCGTCTGATGGACCCAACATAAAGCCCAAGGGAACGTCTACCGTCTGATGGACCCAACATAAAGCCGAAGGGAACGTCTACCGTCTGGAGGACCCAACATTAAGCCCAAGGGAACGTCTACCGTCTGGAGGACCCAACATTAAGCCCAAGGGAACGTCTACCGTCTGAAGGACCCAACATTAAGCCCAAGGGAACGTCTACCGTCTGGAGGACCCAACATTAAGCCCAAGGGAACGTCTACCGTCTGAAGGACCCAACATTAAGCCCAAGGAACGTCTACCGTCTGGAGGACCCAACATTAAGCCCAAGGGAACGTCTACCGTCTGGAGGACCCAACATTAGCCCAAGGGAACGTCTACCGTCTGAAGGACCCAACATTAAGCCCAAGGGAACGTCTACCGTCTGGAGGACCCAACATTAAGCCCAAGGGAACGTCTACCGTCTGGAGGACCCAACATATAAAACCTGCTTTACTTCAAATCAAAATATGACCAAACTCCTTAGTAATAAAGGAGAGACGTCCACACACCTGCGGCTGCGTCCAGGCCAATAAAGGCGCCATTCAGGTATAATTTAGGTAAAATTCTCAAGGGAATTCGTTATTTTATAATAGATGTTTATTGGTTATGAAAGATTAAGGTGAAGTGAGGTGCGTGGCGCCTTGTGGGGCGCCTGCAAGACCCCGAGGGAGGGCTGTCGTTGTGTCAACGCACTGAGTATTTTCTATGTCGTGAACATGTTCCTGTCATGATTACGTATTCGTTAATATAACCTTAAAAGCTGGAAGAAGTTGTGACACAGGGTCTGCCGCCTCCTGAAGCGCTTCACTCGTCTTCCAACCTTCTTGTGAGGAACTGTTGTGCCTCATCTCTGCTCTTGGTAATTACACATCGTCTCATCCACTTACTGATGACTTCAAGTTTCCCTGACAAATTTGACATAACAGTCCATAATTATGCAAATTGTAATTGTATCCTGGCTCCGTGTGTGGGAGTCCGTAGCTCCTGCAGTCTTCACGGTTATTTTCTCTAAATTTTGTTTATACTCGAGTCTTTCAGCCTTCAGTAGTGTGTTAAGACCAGTGCCAGGTGTGGCCAGCATGTTAGCACTGGTGTGTGCCACCAGGTGTGGGCACCATGCTGGCACTGGTGTGTACCACCAGGTGTGGGCATCATGCTGGCACTGGTGTGTACCACCAGGTGTGGGCAACATGCTGGCACTGGTGTGTACCACCAGGTGTGGACACCATTCTGGCACGGGTGTGCACCACCAGGTGTGGGCACCATGCTGGCACTGGTGTGTTCCACCAGGTGTGGGCATCATGCTGGCACGGGTGTGTACCACCAGGTGTGGGCACCATGCTGGCACTGGTGTGTACCACCAGGTGTGGGCACCATGCTGGCACTGGTGTGTTCCACCAGGTGTGGGCACCATGTTAGCACTGGTGTGTACCACCAGGTGTGGGCACCATGTTAGCACTGGTGTGTACCACCAGGTGTGGGCATCATGTTAGCACTGGTGTGTACCGCCAGGTGTGGGCACCATGCTGGCACGGGTGTGTACCACCAGGTGTGGGCACCATGCTGGCACGGGTGTGTACCGCCAGGTGTGGGCACCATGTTGGCACTTGTGCGTAACACCGTCATACTGTCATCATATATTTCATGTACCAATAGTGTGTACGTTCGGGAGTTGGTCCCAAACCTGCACACAGCAATACCATCACATGAGACGAGGAGACATGGCAGGATGTGCAGAATACCCCCGTTGAAGAGCAGAGGTGCCACAGGTACTCTGAGAGAGAACTATCAACATCAGAGGCCCGAGACTGTTCAACACACTTCCACTACACATAAGGGGCATAACTGGCCGACCCCTCACAGTGTTCAAGAGAGAACTATCAACATCAGAGGCCCGAGACTGTTCAACACGCTTCCACTACACATAAGGGGCATAACTGGCCGACCCCTCACAGTGTTCAAGAGAGAACTATCAACATCAGAGGCCCGAGACTGTTCAACACGCTTCCACTACAACTACACATAAGGGGCATAACTGGCCGACCCCTCACAGTGTTCAAGAGAGAACTATCAACAAACACCTCCAAAGGATACCTGATCAACCAGGCTGTGACTCATACGTCAGGCTGCGAGCAGCCGTGTCCTACAGCCTGGTTGACCAGACCATCAACCAGGAGGCCTGGTCAGAGACCAGGCCGTGGTGACGTTGATCCCGAAAATCAACCCAAAGTTGTAACGCCTGGAGAGTACACCCATGACTCACCATGGGAACGTCCTGGTAAGATCAGCCTGTGACCTCAGATTCAGCTAGAATTAATTGAAATATTTTCTGGCTCCCCCCTAGTCAGCTTGTTACTGTTTATGAATAATCCTGATGGTCTTGGCAAGCAACTTAATGGTACATCTTGAGTACTTTTTTGCACATCATGGGAAACTGACGGCCTGACCAACTATTTAGGTGTGCAAAACACTTTTTCCCGTGTTGGCTGAATCAGCTGGGAACAGGTCCACACCAGACTTTCCCACAACAGTGTAAAACGCCCCTGCCCCCCCCCCGATTCAGTTGTATATATACCCCTGTATGATAGTTAGGAGATAGAGAGTGCTGGAGTGTCGGAGGCAGTGTGAGGCTGCAAGTCATCAGGCGAGCCACAGGAGAGACAGTGAATCCACCAGACTGAGAGGCAGAGGTACTATGTCTTAAGGTAATGTGTGTGGTCTTTGATACGTTTCCATGTCTAGATCCCATAACAGTTGCCAGTATTGCCAGTGTTAAAGTAGGGATTTATCTTTGGTGAATTTCATATTTGTTTTCAATAAACACATGTTAAACTTTCCGTCTGTGTCACTTGTTGGAGGCTCTTATCCTCTGGATATAGCCTGTTAACAACCGTCCCATAATAAATGATAGTTAAAGAAAGAGGACTCTCCAAGTGTAGCAATGTTTCTTGCCTCATTGCTTGATATAGTTAATGGACAAGGCAGATGGTGGCAGCGTAGTTAATACTGTGAATACTGTGTAGCATTTCCTTGGAAGGGTAACCTTTGGTTTCCGGTGTAACCATCCGTGGTGCATCATATGTCAGGTCATATTACATTAAATATAAATACAGTGTTCAATACCAAAGTGTTACCAAGTGCAACCGGTAGGAAGTGTTACTCAGTATATATATTAGTATTCCTCAGGCTACTCTCTACTCCCACTTACTCCTCCTCCTTCCTACCCCTCCTCCGTCTCCTCCTTCCTCCTCCTCCTCCTCGCCTTTCCTTAGCCTACCTCCCCCCCCCCCCTTCCCGTGCGTCCCTCGTTTTCTGTTGCCCCACAGACGAGTCCTCCTCCCCGTCCACGTTTACTAAATCTTTCCTTTCCTCCATTCTTCTATCCTTTATTCCTTGCTCTGCTTTACTTCTCACCATCAAATATAGTCTAGGATACAATAATTTTAGTTTACAATTTTAGTAGTGTTACATTATTAGTGGTACTTTATAGTGATGTTACAAGGTAAGGCGAGTCTTTCCTCTGGTGGTGTAATTACTGCCTTCACGACTCATCAATTATATGACACTCAGATCATTACCATTACATGATCTTCCTAACAATTCTACTTTGTGGCTAATTATGTGTGTGTCCCCTGGGGCGCCTACTACCATGAACACATTGTTCACCTCCATGAGGATGCGGGACCTCATGACAATGAGGGCGCTAGACCTCATATCGACGAGAGCGGCAGATCTCATTTCAATGAGAAGACCAGAGGTCATGTCCCTCACAGGGGCTTGTCCTCACAGGGGGCCTGCCCCTTACAGGGGGCCTGCCCCTCACAGGGGGCCTGCCTCTCACAGGGGCCTGCCTCTCACAGGGGACCTGCCTCTCACAGGGGGCCTGCCCCTCACAGGGGGCCTGCCCCTCACAGGGGGCCTGCCTGCTGGTGGCGACGGCTGCCACTAGAGGCCAGCACCGTCCGCTTGTCTCAGGACGAGGGGAGATACGGGTCGTAAGAATGAGAAGTGATAATGTTATGAGGAGATGAGGGGGGGGGGGAGAGTGAGGAGGGGAGCGAGGTCAAGGGTCGAGCAGCGGCCTCATTATCACCTCTACAGTTCCCGCTCCAATACCTCTCATCACTAATTAATACAATTATACCCTGAATATATTAACCTAAGTATGAATTATGGAAAATTTGGGTGCGAGAGAGTGCACATTTTTCTCCTAGCCTCATTTATATATATATATATATATATATATATATATATATATATATATATATATATATATATATATATATATATGGCTTCTATCTGACTACTGCTCTTGCATCAAATGTCATCACTGTCCGAGGTAAACTAAAATAATTAACTGCAGAATGTAGTACACTAATTATTATCAATTTACACAACGTTTCGAACCTACATGGTTCATTCTCAAGTGATGAGACTGTACAGGCTTTATCATATGCCATACCACAGGCTTTATCACAGGCCATATGATAAACATTTAGACAAATATATTTCAGGAAAGGTCGGCTTGTTAATACGAGGCTGTGTGGGTCTGAAGGTGGCATAAATAGTCTTACATCAAGCAGGTAAGCAGTGAGAGGTATAAGCAGTGAGAGGTATAAGCAGTGAGGGGTATAAGCAGTTTTTTTATTATTTTCTACCACAGACGTGGCCATACATTTACAATGTTAACCGACGGCGGTCGGCCGAGCGGACAGCACGCTGGACTTGTGATCCTGTGGTCCTGGGTTCGATCCCAGGCACCGGCGAGAAGCAATAGGCAGAGTTTCTAATACCCTATGCCCCTGTTACCTAGCAGTAAAATAGGTACCTGGGTGTTAGTCAGCTGTCACGGGCTGCTTCCTGGGGGTGGAGGCCTGGTCGAGGACCGGACCGCGGGGACACTAAAGCCCCGAAATCATCTCAAGATAACCAGCATATATACATTTTCTTTTGTCCTCCATGGACAGGGTTAGAGATCAGTTAAACATATAGTTCAAGGGTTTATTGAACAATCAACCACAGAAGGTGATTCGGTGCTTTTAAAATGCTAAGCTAACCTACATACGTAAATACATAGATACACAGATTTACGTATGCCCTACATAAAGTGTTCGAAGTGTCATTAATGTGCATTTATAAAAGGTGAAATGCAATTGTGATCAGCTTCCATATGTACTTTATACACATACATATACATACACACATATATACATACATATACATATATACTAGTATATTTTGGTAGCAGTCTTTCATGTAGACATATATTGTTAAATATGACCGAAAAAGTAAGATTAATAATTCTAACACGAATTTTCTCAATATTTCTTATGTTTCTTTTCACTGTCGATGGTAACTGACAAATCAGTTCTCCAAAATTCATTTTTATTTCTAGTCTGACGCGACGCTTGAACGTGTTTCGTAATAACTTATTACATTTTCAAAGACTTTAGTTTACACACACACAACTATAACCTGCAAACACTAAACAGATTTCTTACTATGCTATAATTTAAACGGCTTTTCATTTTATATACCTGCATTTGGGTGAGGTGATATGTTACAACAGTTTTGGATGAGGTGAAAACAAACCTTCAACACAGGATAGAACACGAAATATTGGGTAAAGTTAAAGAGGAAGAATGGAAGTAACTACAGAGGGCCTATTGGCCCATATTTCTTGATGCTTCTATATTGGTGTGAGTCTTGAAGTGGGTAGAATATAGTTGTGTATTAATTGGCTGTTGATTCTGGTGTTGACTTCTTAATGTGTAGTGCCTCGCAGATATCAAGCCGCCTGCTATCGGTGTATCTATCGATGATTTCCGTGTTTTTTGTTAAGACTTCTCTGGTGATGGTCTGGTTGTGGGAAGAGATTATATGTTCCTTAATGGAGCCCTGTTGCTTATGCATCGTTAATCGCCTGGAAAGAGATGTTGTTGTCTTGCCTATATACTGTGTTCTTTGAGGCTTACAGTCCCCAAGTGGGCATTTGAAGGCATAGACGACATTTGTCTCTTTTAAAGCGTTCTGCTTTGTGTCTGGAGAGTTTCTCATGAGTAGGTTGGCAGTTTTCTTGGTTTTATAGTAAATTGTCAATTGTATCTTCTGATTTTCGTCTGTAGGGATAACGTTTCTATTAACAATATCTTTCAGGACCCTTTCCTCCGTTTTATGAGCTGTGGAAAAGAAGTTCTGTAAAATAGTCTAATAGCGGGTACAGGTGTTGTGTTAGTTGTCTCTTCAGAGGTTGCATGGCGTTTCACCTTCCTTCTTATGATGTCTTCAACGAAACCATTGGAGAAGCCGTTGTTGACTAGGCCCTGCCTTACCCTACAGAGTTCTTCATCGACTTGCTTCCATCCTGAGCTGTGGCTGAGAGCACGGTCGACATAAGCGTTAACAACACTCCTCTTGTACCTGTCTGGGCAGTCACTGTTGGCATTGAGGCACATTCCTATGTTTGTTTCCTTAGTGTAGACTGCAGTGTGGAAACCTCCGCTCCTTTCCATGACTGTTACATCTAGAAAGGGCAGTTTCCCATCCTTCTCCATCTCGTAAGTGAAACGCAACACAGAATTCCGCTCAAATGCCTCCTTCAGCTCCTGCAGATGTCTGACATCAGGTACCTGTGTAAAAATGTCGTCAACATACCTGCAGTATATGGCCGGTTTCAAGTTCATGTCGACTAAGACCTTTTGTTCGATGGTACCCATGTAGAAGTTCGCAAACAGGACACCTAGAGGAGAACCCATGGCGACCCCATCTACTTGCTTATACATGTGCCCATCCCGGCTCAAGAAGGGTGTCTCTTTAGTACAAGCTTGGAGTAGTTTCCTTAGAATGTTTTCTGGTATGTCAAGAGGAGTACAGGCCGGATCACGATACACTCTGTCCGCTATCATCCCGATTGTTTCATCCACAGGTACGTTGGTAAACAGTGATTCTACGTCCAACGAGGCTCTTATCCCTGTGGCCCGTGTTCCCCGCAGTAAGTCAACAAATTCCTTTGGAGACTTCAGGCTGAAGGCGCAAGGGACATAAGGAGTCAGCAAGCCGTTGAGTTGCTTCGCCAGTCTGTACGTAGGTGTGGGTATCTGACTGATGACTGGCCGAAGTGGGTTTCCAGGCTTGTGTGTCTTGACATTTCCATACGCGTATCCAGGTTTTGTATTCCCCAATAATCTTTGGCAGGTGGAGTCCGGATTTCTTGGCGTTCACAGTTTCGATCAATTTGTTGACCTTTGCTTTCAATTCGGCTGTAGTGTCCTTCGTTACCCTTTGGAATTTAGTTTGGTCAGAGAGTATGAGGTTCATTTTCGCCAGATATTCGTCTTTTTTAAGAATGACGTATATTGGCGACTTGTCACCTCTCCTGATCTCCTTGTTCTCACGAAGGCTCTTAGCTGCCGCTTTGAGCTCGGGGGACAGTATGGTGCTTCTGTAGTTGCCTCGATTCTTTCCTCCTTCTGCGATATAGTTCTGCTTNCCCTGTTCTCAGCCCTGACCCCAGTTCTCAGCCCTGACCCCAGTTCTCAGCCCTGACCCCAGTTCTCAGCTCTGACCTCAGTTCTCAGCCCTGGCCCCATTTCTCAGCTGTGACCCCTGCTCTCAGCCCTGACTCCTGCCCTCAGCCCCTGACTCCTGCTCTCAGCCTGACTCCTGTTCTCAGCCCTGACTCCTGCTCTCAGCCCTGCCCCCCCCCCAGCTCTCAGCCCTGACTCCTGCTCTCAGCCCTGCCCCCCCAGCTCTCAGCCCTGACTCCTGCTCTCAGCCCTTGCCCCCCCCAGCTCTCAGCCCCTGACTCCTGCTCTCAGCCCGCCCCCCCCCCAGCTCTCAGCCCTGACTCCTGCTCTCAGCCCTGCCCCCCAGCTCTCAGCCCTGACCTGCTCTCAGCCCTGCCCCCCAGCTCTCAGCCCTGACTCCTGCTCTCAGCCCTGCCCCCCCAGCTCTCAGCCCTGACTCCTGCTCTCAGCCCTGCCCCCCCAGCTCTCAGCCTGACTCCTGCTCTCAGCCTGACCCTGCTCTCAGCCCTGCCCCCCCCCCAGCTCTCAGCCCTGACTCCTGCTCTCAGCCCTGCCCCCCCCCCCCCAGCTCTCAGCCCTGACTCTGCTCTCAGCCCTGCCCCCCCCCAGCTCTCAGCCCTGACTCCTGTCTCAGCCCTGCCCCCCCCCCAGCTTCCAGCCCTGACTCCTGCTCTCAGCCCGCCCCCCCCCCCAGCTCTCAGCCCTGACTCCTGCTCTCAGCCCTGCCCCCCCCCCAGCTCTCAGCCCTGACTCCTGCTCTCAGCCCTGCCCCCCCCAGCTCTCAGCCCTGACTCTGCTCTCAGCCCTGCCCCCCCCAGACTCTCAGCCCTGACTCCTGCTCTCAGCCCTGCCCCCCCCCAGCTCTCAGCCCTGGCTCCTGCTCTTAGCCCTGCCCCTCCCAGCTCTCAGCCTGACTCCTGCTCTCAGCCCTGCCCCCCCCCCCAGCTCTCAGCCCTGACTCCTGCTCTCAGCCCTGCCCCCCCCAGCTCTCAGCCCTGACTCCTGCTCTCAGCCCTGCCCCCCCCCCAGCTCTCAGCCCTGACTCCTGCTCTCAGCCCGGCCCCCCCAGCTAGCTCTCAGCCCTGACTCCTGCTCTCAGCCCTGCCCCCCCCAGCTCTCAGCCTGGCTCCTGCTCAGCCTGCCCCCCTCCAGCTCTCAGCCCTGACTCCTGCTCTCAGCCCTGCCCCCCCAGCTCTCAGCCTGGCTCCTGCTCTCAGCTAACACCCATGTTCAGGTTTCCAGCACTCAACATCTAACCAGAGCTCATCTAGTACACCAACCCAGAAAAACAAAATACAGATGTTGTATACACAGACTTTGTAAAGGCATTCGACAAATGTGACCATGGGGTGATAGCACACAAAATGAGGTCAATGGGAATAACTGGTAAAGTAGGACGCTGGATACTCAATTTCCTGTCTAACAGAACACAAAGAGTAACAGTCAATCAGATAAAATCGAGTCCGAGCGCAATTAAAAGCTCTGTACCTCAAGGTACAGTCCTTGCACCACTGCTTTTCCATATTCTCATATCCGATATAGACAAAAATACAAGTCACAGCTTCGTGTCGTCCTTTGCAGATGATACAAAAATCAGCATGAAAATACCTCTGCTGAAGACATTTATAAACTACAAACAGACATTAACAAAGTTTTCGATTGGGAAGCAGAAAATAACATGTTTAACGGTGATAAATTCCAGGTACTCAGATACGGCAAAAATGAGGATCTGAAAAATAACTCAGGGTACAAAACATAATCGAATTTGCCCATAGTAGGAAAACAGCATTGTCATGTTCATAGAAAACGGTAGCGTACAAGACGCCACCAGCTTGGAAGCAGCTAGTCATGTAATGGTTTATAAGTGTTAAAGTCAGTAACCAAGCAATGGCTTTATATCACCCCTACAACCAAGACTTTCTCAGCAACACACAAACACCACAAGCATGTCAAGGACCTGTGAATAATAATGTCTGACGACCTAACGTTTAGGGAGCAAAACCAAGTAAGTATTGCGTCAGGCAGGAAAATGATAGGATGGATTACGAGAACTTTCAAATCCAGGGATCCCATCACAATGGTTGTACTCTTCAAGTCACTTGTGTTGTCCCGTCATGAGTACTGCTCAGTACTCACTTCCCCCTTCAGAGCAGGAGAGATTGCTGAAATAGAGGGAATACAGAGAACATATACGGCACACATAGACGAGGTAAAGCACCTAAATTATTGGGATCGTCTCAAAGCTCTCCAAATGTACTCACTAATAAGGAGACGAGATATCAAATAATATAAACGTAGAAAATACTAGAGGAACAGGTTCCAAATCTACACAGTAAAATAACAACATGCTGGAGTGAACGATATGGAAGAAAATGCAGAATAGAACTAGTGAAGAGCAGGGGTGCCATAGGCACAATCAGAGAACACTGTATAAACATCAGAGGTCCACGGTTGTTCAACGTCCTCCCAGCAAGCATAAGAAATATTGCCGGAACAACCGTGGACATCTTCAAGAGGAAACTAGATTTATTCCTCAAAGGAGTGCCGAACCAACCGGGCTGTGGTGGGTATGTGGGCCTGCGGGCCGCTCCAAGCAACAGCCTGGTGGACCAAACTCTCACAAGTCAAGCCTGGCCTCGGGCCGGGCTTGAGGAGAAGAACTCCCAGAACCCCATCAACCAGGTACCAGGCAACCCACACCCCAACCACCACCCACACCCCAACCACCACCCACACCCCAACCACCACCCACACCCCACCACCACCCCACCCCAACCCTCACCCCCACCCACACCAACAACCACCACCCACACCCCAACCACCACCCACACCCCAACAACCACCCACACCCCAGCCCTCACCCTCACCCCCACCCCCACCCCAGGACACAACCTCCCTCTATCCATTACGTATTTTCCGGTCATTTGGGTCAATGTCGTACAAGGAATTAGAATGAAGACTTAAGTCTCACAGTCGATAAATTAACAATAAAAGCCGAGAGAGAGAGAGTAGGGGAAGGGGGAGAAGGAGGATGAAATGGGGCTAAGGGGGGGGGGGATAAAATCGCGAGAAATGGGAGAGAGGAAGAGGTGGGAGGGGTTGACACTACGCTTGAAACACCCCCGCCATCACACGACTCGTCAAGTAACGTCATCAATCCTCCATAACTACAAGCAGGTCTATAACTACGACTAGGCCTACGCTCATTAACCCAGGCTACAGAGCAGTCAACACACACACACACACACACACACACACACACACACACACACACACACACACACACACACACACACACACAGCCCGTAGCAACTGTCTAACTCCCAGATTATCCTATTTACTGCTGGGTAACAGGGGCATCAGGGTAAAAGAAACTCTGCCTGTTCTTTCCGTCTCTGCCAGGGATCGATCCCGAACCCTAGGACTACGAATCCCGAACGCTGTCCACTCAGCCGCCAGGCCCTAAGTGTGTCAAGACTGACAGACGACTGTACTGAGCCATGTCGCTGCTACACCACATTTTCTATGCCATATGACATCACGTGAGGCACAGTTACTCGCTACAGTGAGCGGCAGGCTGAGCCACAGTCGCTACAGTGAGCCGCAGACTGTGCCACAGTCGCTACAGTGAGCGGCAGACTGAGCCACAGTCGCTACAGTGAGCGGCAGGCTGAGCCACAGTCGCTACAGTGAGCCGCAGACTGTGCCACAGTCGCTACAGTGAGCGGCAGGCTGAGCCACAGTCGCTACAGTGAGCCGCAGACTGTGCCACAGTCGCTACAGTGAGCGGCAGACTGTGCCACAGTCGCTACAGTGAGCGGCAGACTGTGCCACAGTCGCTACAGTGAGCGGCAGGGTGTGCCACAGTCGCTACAGTGAGCGGCAGACTGTGCCACAGTCGCTACAGTGAGCGGCAGGCTGAGCCACAGTCGCTACAGTGAGCGGCAGGCTGAGCCACAGTCGCTACAGTGAGCCGCAGACTGTGCCACAGTCGCTACAGTGAGCGGCAGACTGTGCCACAGTCGCTACAGTGAGCGGCAGACTGTGCCACAGTCGCTACAGTGAGCGGCAGACTGTGCCACAGTCGCTACAGTGAGCGGCAGACTGTGCCACAGTCGCTACAGTGAGCGGCAGACTGTGCCACAGTCGCTACAGTGAGCGGCAGGGTGTGCCACAGTCGCTACAGTGAGCGGCAGACTGTGCCACAGTCGCTACAGTGAGCGGCAGACTGTGCCACAGTCGCTACAGTGAGCGGCAGACTGTGCCACAGTCGCTACAGTGAGCGGCAGGGTGTGCCACAGTCGCTACAGTGAGCGGCAGACTGTGCCACAGTCGCTACAGTGAGCGGCAGACTGTGCCACAGTCGCTACAGTGAGCGGCAGACTGTGCCACAGTCGCTACAGTGAGCGGCAGACTGTGCCACAGTCGCTACAGTGAGCGGCAG
>WNGS01000259.1:41957-56491 GCA_020271785.1 Procambarus virginalis | reverse complement strand
ATAGTTTAGATGCTTTACTGAGTGGATTCTAGCAGTAAAGGATCTCTGCACGCTCTCCAGGTCAGCAATTTCTAGAGCTTTGAAAGGGGCTGTCATTGTGCAGCAGTACTCCACTCTAGAGAGCACTAGCGTCTTGAAAAGTATCATCATCGGTACAGCATCTCTAGTGTGAAAGGTTCTTGTTATCCAACCTGTCATTTTTCTTACAGTTGTGACGGCTACTTTATTGTGTTCTTTAAAGGTAAAATCTTCCGACATGAGTACACCCAGATCCTTTACATTGCCTTTTCGTTCTATGTTATGACTTGACTGCGTTTTGTACGTGGTTTCCGTTTTTATATTTTATATTACGTGCCTCCTCCCTGGAGGCAGTTCCCCTTCATTGTGTACTCTCCCTTTGGTCTCCTATTACTTAATCGCATTTCCATAACTTTACATTTGCTCGTGCTGAACTCCAGTAGCCATTTCTCTGACCATCTCTGCAACCCTCTTCCATCTCAATTGCCCTCTTCTAGCAATTGGGCAATTCTCCCGACATAAGTGACTCATTAAAGATCATTGCCAGAGGCACACGGAGGGCCTGCACTGCCTCTTTTAGTATCCACGGTGATATTTTGTCTGGTCCAACCGCTTTAGTTGCATCCAGTGTTGTCAACTGTTTCATTACCTCCTCTACTGTCACCTCTATATCTGATAGTCTTCCATCTAGGGTAATCCCTTCTAACAATGGGAGCTGCTCAGGCTCGGTTGTGAACACTCCATGAAAACTGGCTTTCAGTGCCTCACAGATTTCCTTGTCACTTTCTGTATATGCCCTCTTCTGTTTTCCTTAGTCTTGTCACTTGGTCGTTCACTGACATTTTTCATCTTATATGGCTGTGTAGTAATTTAGGTTGTTTTTTTTTCACTTTGATCGCAATATCATTCCCATAATTTCTTTCCGATACTCGTCTTATGTTAATGTAATCGTTGCTAGCTCCGTTGCATCTGATCCTGTTGTCCTCTGTCCTTGCCTTCTGTACTTCCTCCACTCCCTCCTGCTTCTCACTCTTGCTTCCTGGCACTGTCTATTAAACCATGGGTTATTATATTCCCTCTTACTTTTTTCCTTTACTGTTGGTATAAATCTCTCTTCGGCCTCTTGGCATTTCTGTATGACTAGGTCCATCATATCTTGTACTGTTTTTCCTCTAATTTCTTCCTCCCACTGCACTTCTCCCAGGTAGTCCCTTATCCTCTGTAGTCCTCTTTCCTTTCCCAGAGCTCTTGTCCCATGGTCACAAGTTTGAGTTCCATCGTGCAGTCCTAGTGTGTGTGTGTTTGTACTTATCTAGTTGTACTTACCTAGTTGTGCTTGCGGGGATTGAGCTCTGGCTCTTTGATCCCGCCTCTCAACTGTCAATTAACTAATGTACAGGTTCCTGAGCCTATTGGGCTCTATCACATCTACACTTGAAACTGTGAATGGAGTCAGCCTCCACCACATCACTTCCTAGTGCATTCCATTTGTCAACTACTCTGACACTGAAAAAAGTCCATTCCATCAACTCGCCAACCCCAGCTGTTTATGAATGACAAATGGTTTACACACGACTCACAAGTGATGACGTTCGAACACTTCCGGAACAAGTGCTTCACTGACGACTTTTGTTCGAACCACAACGCTGTAAATGCTTCATCCACGTACTACAAATACCAATTATCGCCAACAGAACCTAAAGATCTAACCTAACCAATGCCTAAATATGCACAATATGCTAATATATTATAATATTAATTTATATTTGAAAAAAAACTCCTATTTTGAATGAACACCATGTAAAAATTTATGAATGCGTCTGTGGGATCGACCGCTGGATGGAATGGACTTGGTCTTAGGACGGGTTGACAATAGTGTCTCCACCCCCCCCCCCCCCTCGTCCCAAGACGCTCTTGTTGGTGTGGTTGGCTGCCATACCAGTGACTCCTGTCTGGTTGTAACTGACAGACAACCTCTTGTTTGGTTATGATATTACTGGTTGTGTTGTAACGCGCGCACACCATCGCCTCTACCACCACTGACACCATACACCACCCCCCTAATACTACCACCTCTACTACACACTCTACCACCCCCACTACCACCAGCATGGTGTCGTGTGTTCCGCAGCAGCCGTCCGTGGAGGTGTGGGAGGCGCGGGTATAGAGGCTGGCTGTGGCTCTCGGTATTTATGTGAGGAGGGAGAGTGTGTGTGGTTAAGTCAGGTGGAGCTCCACACCGCACATGCAATACTGGAAATCAATGTGCGGGGGAGGAGGAGGGGGGGGTGATGCAGTATTGCTGCAGGGTGGTGGTGGATGTTGTGTGTGTGTGTGTGTGTGTGTGTGTGTATTCACTTAGTTGTATTTTACGGGGGTTGAGCTTTGCTCTTTCGGCCCGCCTCTCAACTGTCAATCAACTGTTTACTAACTACTTTTTTTTTCCCCACACCACACACACACACACACACCCCAGGAAGCAGCCCGTGACAGCTGACTAACTCCCAGGTACCTATTTACTGCTAGGTAACAGGGGCATTCAGGGTGAAAGAAACTTTGCCCATTTGTTTCTGCCGGGTGCGGGAATCGAACCCGCGCCACAGAATTACGAATCCTGCACGCTATCCACCAGGCTACCTGGCCCCAGATGTGTGTGTGTGTGTGTGTGTGTGTGTGTGTGTGTGTGTGTGTGTGTGTGTGTGTGTGTGTGTGTGTGTGTGTGTGTCCGCGCGCTCGCGCTTCTCTAAAAGTGGTTTCTAGGACGAGCATTAGCTCCATAGCCCAGCCTGTCTAGCCCCAGGGTACTTAATCAACATCTCCTCCTACAAAGAACGTCGCTTTTCGATCGTATGCGTTACACAAGGCCAAAACTTGTACTAGAAAATGGAAGCGGATGAAGAAAGTGATGTACTATCCCGTTTTCTGTTTTGGGTCCACAGCTACTTCCACTATATTCTCAACGACTTGACAATGGTGTGTAGATTCGCAATCCTTAATTAATGGCAGGTGATTAGTTTGTAATTTTGGGGGGCAAAAAACCACCATGGAGACGAGACTGTACAGCTGTAATGAGTAGTGAGCCAACCCTCACTCAAGTGTCTCTTTGAGAATTCTGAGGAAGTTTGGGAAATTGGTCGAACTTGTTGATTATTCATCAAATTGTTCTGTTATTCATCAAATAATTTACTCGCCGGCAAGATTCGTGATTCAAGAAAGGCTCATTAGGCATTATTACATATATATATATATATATATATATATATATATATATATATATATATATATATATATATATATATATTTAATCATATTTAATTTTCAAGTTGTTTTGTTGAGCTGGCCTCGACGATTGTAGCTTGACGGGGCCGTGTGCTTGTCGGCACTGTGTCGTTGACATCTCCAGCTGCTGTGTCTCACCAGCTGCTGCGCCTCACCAGCTGCTGCGCCTCGCCAGCTGCTGTGTCTCACCAGCTGCTGCGCCTCACCAGCTGCTGCGCCTCGCCAGCTGCTGTGTCTCACCAGCTGCTGTGTCTCACCAGCTGCTGTGTCTCACCAGCTGCTGCGCCTCGCCAGCTGCTGTGTCTCACCAGCTGCTGCGCCTCACCAGCTGCTGCGCCTCGCCAGCTGCTGTGTCTCACCAGCTGCTGTGTCTCACCAGCTGCTGTGTCTCACCAGCTGCTGCGCCTCGCCAGCTGCTGCGCCTCACCAGCTGCTGCGCCTCACCAGCTGCTGTGTCTCACCAGCTGCTGTGTCTCACCAGCTGCTGCGCCTCGCCAGCTGCTGCGCCTCACCAGCTGCTGCGCCTCACCAGCTGCTGTGTCTCACCAGCTGCTGTGTCTCACCAGCTGCTGCGCCTCACCAGCTGCTGTGTCTCACCAGCTGCTGCGCCTCACCAGCTGCTGTGTCTCACCAGCTGCTGCGCCTCACCAGCTGCTGTGTCTCACCAGCTGCTGCGCCTCACCAGCTGCTGTGTCTCACCAGCTGCTGCGCCTCACCAGCTGCTGTGTCTCACCAGCTGCTGCGCCTCACCAGCTACTGCGCCTCACCAGCTGCTGTGTCTCACCAGCTGCTGCGCCTCACCAGCTGCTGTGTCTCGCCAGCTGCTGCGCCTCACCAGCTGCTGTGTCTCACCAGCTACTGCGCCTCACCAGCTGCTGTGTCTCACCAGCTGCTGCGCCTCACCAGCTGCTGTGTCTCACCAGCTGCTGCGCCTCACCAGCTGCTGTGTCTCACCAGCTACTGCGCCTCACCAGCTACTGCGCCTCACCAGCTGCTGCGCTTCGCCAGCTGCTGCGCCTCGCCACCTTCCACCCAGTACTCTGGACCACCGGTACCATTTCCCACAATATCTTATTCCCTTCTTGTCATACCTGCACTAATTCATCTTTTCTCTTAACATTGTGAGGTTGAGTATTCTCAGGCTGTCGGTCCCCGCGTCGCCTCAGTCCTGGACCCATACTTGTGGCATACTTCCCAACCTTCTCAAGTTGTATCTGGGCCCCTGAGGCACTCCAGGCTGGGTCTGTATACCGTAGTCTCGGTCATACATGCTTGTATATAATGTTCTCAAGGTGTTCCTCTCGGAGTTTGTGTATGTATGCTAACCTTTTGCTCCTCAGAAATGGTCGTGGGTATATCCTATACAACATACACCTTAATCCTCCAATACTACGATTCGTCTTTCTAATTTCTACCAATTTTATAACACAGTGTCAAAAGCTTTGTGACAAAGGCTTGGCTGAGGTCAAGGTACACGACGTCACAGTCCTCTGTACTGTCTAACGCTTCAAATACACCGAAGAGGGAGGGAAAGGAATTATCAGGAAGAAAGCGCAGAGCCATTATGACTATGTAGCACTGGGAAGGGGTCAGGATACGGATTTGGGATGGGACGGGGGGAAGGAATGGTGCCCTACCACTTGGGGTGGACGGTAGAGCGACAGTCTTGCTTCATGCAGGTCGGCGTTCAACTCGTGGCCGTCACATAGAAGAGGAACGAGAGCAAATTTGTGAAAGATGAAAGATACTTGGCAGTGACATGTCGTTCTTGTTCTTTATTAAACTATCTTTCGTGATTTACTAATTTATTTAATATGAGACACAAAAGACTAAAAATCATTTTGAGCAGTGAAGAGATTATCTTGCCCTCGTGAGCACCTTCACAGGTGTGTGTTCAGGCGCAGGTGTAGTCTCTCAAAGCGTCTTACTGTGTACACAGAGACAAAGGTAGTAATTAAGACCACCACACACACACACACACACACACACCTGAGTCATGACGAGTGGCCGGCCACTCTCAGGGTTCGAGCCCAGGTGTCCTGCCCAGGATGTCCTTCATACACACGAAGCAATAACCTTTTACGGTTCCAATCACTAAAACCTGTTTTTTGCAAATAAACATTTTTTGGGTTCATTTTCTATCTCAAACTGTACTTGATAATCATATACACCGAGGAAAGCTACAGCACAGGCCGAGGAAACAGGCACAAGTCATGTATGTTGTATAATATTGTATAAAGTTGTATAATATTGTATAAAGTTGTATAATACAGGCTGTACGCCTATATTCCTGTCAAACTTGTAACACCGATAACCCTCCAGAATAAATTAAGACCAATTAATGCTATTTAAGATATTAAATAGTATGTAACACAACCTAGCTTCATTACGGTGCTTCCTCTTGTGTAGGTGATGTAGGCCTACGGTGTTACTGTGGACGGTGGATAGGCCTACACCCCCCCCCCGGGCAGGCCTCACACCTCACCTGTAAGACAGAAAACAGTAATATGAGGAACACTAAAACATTAACATTGTAGTTATGGTGAGCGAACTGAGCTTTAATGATGCGCATGATGATGACAATGATGAGTCATGATGACCATCATGGTAATGGACATAATGAAGATAGTGAGTAATAACGATGGTAATTATAATTGGTGGTGAGGGAATTATGATAAGACATTAGGCCTATGATGATAATGTCTACTGCGGGCGACTCTGGCAGGGAACGGTGCCCCAAAATGCGCCGCGAGTGTTGCCGGGTGTACACCCACACACACCCGGCGTTGCCCGGGCCGCTGTCTCCCCTCCTATTTCCAACTATATGTATCTCAGACTGTCTTCATCTAACTACGTATCTACCTATTTCATTTTCCATACCACTTTTCGTCTCTGCCCTCTGCACCCCCCCCCCCTGTCGGAAAATCCGACACCATTTAATAATATTACATGCAATTGCAGATAATATTGCTGCGTTGTATACACAAGTTAACCCATAGAAAATGTAACTTGTAGTGGAATTTTCCGTCTATAGAAAACGGGATATCATTGCCACATACTATTATAAATACACCAGCTATTGTGTTGGAATTATTCTTAAATACATTAGTCTTTGGACTTTACCATCATAAAAACATCTCATTTGAATTAACTTAATTATCAGTATCAAAATAGAGTAAATGTGACCATTATATCAGTTACTGATATCTGGACAGTAAGCCAGGAGCGTCAGTAGTAGGGAGTGGTCAGCCATTGTTGTTAAGATCAGAGGCACAGGGAGCAAATTCGGCTCCTATTATATCTATTGGACGAAGTGTTATGAAAACCAAAGGTCTTCCATCATCAACACGCAGTCAACAATAAACAAGCTAAGTGTTCTACCGAAACCCGTTTATCTAATCATTTTTGGCCAGTAATGTTGGTAGATATTGGGCGAACCGGTTAGAATACGAAATCGCCTCATACTAAAGGTAATTAAGCCTTGGTCCTTATTATATATAATATACAGTGTTTTCTCTGATATAGCTGTCATATATTAGGATTTTGGCTTTACAGCTAGCACCTTTGGCATGTACAAGAAGAGGAAGCAAGACTTGATACATCAGTTACTGGGTGTTGGAAACTGCCTCAAAATAGGATAATTTGGTGTATACATCCTAGTTATACCTGGTGAAGTACAGTGTGTGTCAAGAACTAGCTGCCCTAGACTATATGAAGGGGAGTACAGTGTGTGTCAAGAACTAGCAGCCCTAGACTATATGAAGGGTGGTACAGAGTGTGTCAAGAACTAGCTGCCCTAGACTATATGAAGGGGAGTACAGTGTGTGTCAAGAACTAGCTGCCCTAGACTATATGAAGGGTGGTACAGTGTGTGTCAAGAACTAGCTGCCCTAGACTATATGAGGGGGGGGGGTACAGTGTGTGTCAAGAACTAGCTGCCCTAGACTATATGAAGGGTGGTACAGTGTGTGTCAAGAACTAGCTGCCCTAGACTATATGAAGGGTGGTACAGTGTGTGTCAAGAACTAGCAGCCCGAGACTATATGAAGGGGAGTACAGTGTGTGTCAAGAACTAGCTACCCTAGACTATATGAAGGGGAGTACAGTGTGTGTCAAGAACTAGCAGCCCGAGACTATATGAAGGGGAGTACAGTGTGTGTCAAGAACTAGCAGCCCGAGACTATATGAAGGGGAGTACAGTGTGTGTCAAGAACTAGCTACCCTAGACTATATGAAGGGTGGTACAGTGTGTGTCAAAAACTAGCAGCCCGAGACTATATGAAGGGGAGTACAGTGTACCAAAAAGCTAGCTACGTGATGCTAAAAATCCCCATCACACAGGATGGTTAGTCATACAGAGGCACGTGACCAGTAGTCTACACTGACAGACTCTGGGTACATTATGAGGATATCATCAACACAAGAGGTAATAAGGCAGCAGTGGTACTAAAAGTCCCCATCACACAGGATGGTTAGTCATACAGGGCCTTATGTTCAGTAGCCTGCACTGGCAAATGTTGGGTGTAATATGAGGATATATCAAGAACACGAGAGTGAATAAAGTAATTACAAAGCTCCAGGTACCTCATGCCAACTGGTCTGAAAGGTCTAATAACTGGGCATTCAGTGATGTAGTGTGGGAGATCATGCCGCAGTTCCTGCTCACAGAGTTTGCACCTGGAGTACTCAGGATTGGGAGATCCGTCACCTGTAGCCACCAGCCACAGGTAACGGTAGCCACCAGCCACAGGTAACGGTAGCCACCTGCCACAGGTAGCGGTAACCCTAACCTGATCCTGGCAACCACTGTGTCGCACAGTCTGGTCGACGTTTTGGACGACGTCCATAAACATAGGTTTCAGATCTGAACACATAATTTTTTTTACTGGTGCTTCAGGTCGTTGGGAGTCAGTATTTATCTCCTATTAGATCTGAGTGTTTGGACCAATATAGTTTTGACAGCAGAGATGAGGATACCTGGGTCTAATTCAGCTTCATCTTTGATCAGGTAAGACACCCTGCCTTAAGACTTTGATTAAACAATTCTAGCATAGGGCTATTTGGCAGCTCAGCAAGTACTGTCAAGGTGTTGTATGTGATGCCATCCTCTCCAGGAGAGGTAGCCTTACCTTTCTTGAGTGCATTTTTAATGTCAAAGGGGGTTATGCCATAGTTATCATCAGGCCCTATCTCACTACAGGCAATTTCAATATTGAAGTTACGATTTATTTTGGTACTAGCCAGATGTTGTTGCACACCTAGGTGCAGGCTGCTTATACTAGCAGTGCTTGCATATTGCTGAAGCAGCATGTCGGCATAGTCTACAGGTGAATGGTGATCAAGTTGACGACTGCTAGGACGAGAAATCTTTGTAATTTTATTCCACATTTGGGATGAGGATGTTGCGTGATTGATGCCTTGCGAAAACTGTTCCCAGTGCTAGTTATACACCTGTTCCTTTAGCTCTCTAAACTCTCGGCTGGCTTTAAGAAATATGTTGAGTGTGTCAGCTGTTTCGTGTTTTATACTGTTCAGCTAGGAATAGAACTCTGTCATGCAGGGGCTTAAGGCGTGAGTCAGTGAACCACCTCTGTCCCTTCCTCACTGTTTTGGGTCTTCTGGATTTTACAACATTGTCATAAAAAGCGGTTACTTCAGTGACCAGGTCCTCATATAATGCGTTGACGGTAGTAAAGCAGTAAGTGTTATACCATTCAGAAATGCGGAATTTGAAGTGCATGTGTAAATTTTCAGGGATACAGTATTGATAATTTATAATGGGACAATTTTCGAATGATAAACTCTAAGGACTTTGGGTATCACATTTCGTATACACCAATTTTGTGAAGGTAATATGGGTCGATCCCCCTTTAAAGTTAGTCATGTTGACTGTCCTTCACCCATCGTATGACCACACCACTAAATTATATGTTAGTTCTGCAAAGTTTAAACTTGTCTCAAGTATCAGGTCTCCAACCCCAGACAGGCCATGTGAACAAATATGTAGGGAGTCGGTACCTTTGAGAACCAATAGTTAGGTTAGAACCAAGGGCTAACAGCTAGTCCTGCAGGCACAAGTGGCGTGGAGAACGTGTCAGCAGACACCAATTATATACATCTGAAGCCCCCCCCTCCCCCCCAAGGCACGGTCCCCCCTCCCAACACTAAGACCGGCTTCATATACATAGACGAGACGTTGCTAGAATGTTGTGGGAATGTGACCAGCACGTGACGGGAGTCGGCCTGGACCACACGGGAGAAACATTTCATATTCCTACACACGAAAAATATGACATCGATTTTCCCTTTTATACAGCATGAAACTTTGCCTTCCCCACCTGGGTAAAGAAGAGCACCACCACCACCACCCCTACCACCATCACCTCCACCACCAGCTCCCAACCACCACCACCACCCCCACCACCACCATCCCCAGGAGTACACCCACACACATGAGGACTCCACGTGAGAGTGAGAGCCTCAGCACACAGGAGGAGCACCACACAACACCTTCCTGCTTGTCCATCTCCGGCCACCTCTCACACTCTCACACAATGGAATGCATTAGGCAGTGATGTGGTGGAGGCTGACTCCATACACAGTTTCAAATATAGATATGATAAGAGCCCAGTAGGCTCAGGAACCTGTACACCAGTTGATTGACAGTTGAGAGGCGGGACCAAAGAGCCAAAGCTCAACCCAAGTACACACCTCCACAGACCCAAGAGGCGAGACAGAGAGAGGGGGGCGGACGCAGGCATAAATCTTACAGAACCTCTTGCAGCCTCGTCCCCCTAATTCACATATCCTTTTATCAGTTTAAAAATGCCAAAGGGAGTATCGAGAGCTGTGAATCATGACTATACTTCTCTTCTCCGAGGTCTCGGCCATCCGTCACCCTGGGTTGTGTACGGGACTGTCTCGCCCCGGGGGCCGGAGCTTGGCCCGACCCCTGGCAGGATTAATGATTCCTGACCTATTCCTCCCGCCGCCNGTGTCTCACCAGCTACTGCGCCTCACCAGCTACTGCGCCTCACCAGCCTGCTCTCGCTCGCCACGCTGCGCCTCACCACCTTCCACCCAGTACTCTGGACCACCGGTACCATTTCCACAATATCTTATTCCCTTCTTGTCGTACCTGCACTAATTCATCTTTTCTCTTAACATTGTGAGGTTGAGTTTCTCAGGCTGTCGGTCCCCGCGTCGCCTCAGTCCTGGACCCATACTTGGGGCTACTTCCAACCTTCTCAGTTGTATCTGGGCCCCTGAGGCACTCCAGGCTGGGTCTGTATACCGTAGTCTCGGTCATACATGTTTTGTATATAATGTTCTCAAGGTGTTCCTCTCGGAGTTTGTGTATGTATGCTAACCTTTTGCTCCTCAGAAATGGTCGTTGGGTATATCCTATACAACATACACCTTAATCCCCAATACTACGATTCGTCTTTCTAATTTCTACCAATTTTATAACACAGTGTCAAAAGCTTTGTGTCAAAGGCTTGGCTGAGGTCAAGGTACACGACGTCACAGTCCTCTGTACTGTCTAACGCTTCAAATACACCGAAGAGGGGGGGAAGGGAATTATCAGGAAGAAAGCGCAGAGCCATTATGACGATGTACACTGGGAGGGGTCAGGATACGGATTTGGGCTGGGACGGGGGAAGGAATGGTGCCCTACCACTTGGGTGGACGGTAGAGCGACAGTCTTGCTTCATGCAGGTCGGCGTTCATTCCTGACCGTCACACAGAAGGGGAACGAGAGCAAATTTGTGAAAGATGAAAGATACTTGGCAGTGACATGTCGTTCTTGTCTTTATTAAACTATCTTTCGTGATTTACTAATTTATTTAATATGAGACACAAAAGACTAAAAATCATTTTGAGCAGTAAAGAGATTATCTTGCCCTCGTGAGCACCTTCACAGGTGTGTGTTCAGGCGCAGGTGTAGTCTCTCAAAGCGTCTTACTGTGTACACAGAGACAAAGGTAGTAATTAAGACCACCACACACACACACACACACCTGAGTCATGACGAGTGGCCGGCCACTCTCAGGGTTCGAGCCCAGGTGTCCTGCCCAGGATGTCCTTCATACACACGAAGCAATAACCTTTTACGGTTCCAATCACTAAAACCTGTTTTTTGCAAATCAACATTTTTGGGTTCATTTTCTCTCTCAAACTGTACATGATAATTATATACACCGAGGAAAGCTACAGCACAGGCCGAGGAAACAGGCACAAGTCATGTATGGTGTATAATATTGTATAAAGTTGTATAATACAGGCTGTACGCCTATATTCCTGTCAAACTTGTAACACCTATAACCCTCCAGAATAAATTAAGACCAATTAATGCTATTTAAGATATTAAATAGGATGTAACACAACCTAGCTTCATTACGGTGCTTCCTCTTGCGTAGGTGATGTAGGCCTACGGTGTTACTGTGGACGGTGGATAGGCCTACACCCCCCCCCCCGGGCAGGCCTCACACCTCACCTGTAAGACAGAAAACAGTAATATGAGAAACACTAAAACATTAACATTGTAGTTATGGTGAGCGAACTGAGCCTTAATGATGAGCATGATGATGACAATGATGAGTGATGATGACCATCATGGTAATGGACATAATGAAGATAGTGAGTAATAACGATGGTAATTATAATTGGTGGTGAGGGAATTATGATAAGACATTAGGCCTATGATGATAATGTCTACTGAGGGCGACTCTGGCAGGGAACGGTGCCCCAAAATGCGCCGCGAGTGTTGCCGGGTGTACACACACACACACACACACACACACACACACACACACACACACACACACACACACACACACACACACACTAAGGGGGTTACCCGGCGTTGCCCGGGCCGCTGTCTCCCCTCCTATTTCCAACTATATGTATCTCAGACTGTCTTCATCTAACTACCTATCTACCTATTTCATTTTCCATACCCCTTTTCGTCTCTGCCCTCTCCCCCCCCCCGCTCCATTTATATTGTTACATATATATATTATATATATATATATATATATATATATATATATATATATATATATATATATAGTAATGCTAAAAATGCGCGGGTAATATTTTTGTATTAACACATTTAGGTACATGTGCATTTGTACAGTTGCACTAGACTATATGAAGGGTGGTACAGTGTGTGTCAAGAACTAGCTGCACTAGACTATATGAAGGGTGGTACAGTGTGTGTCAAGAACTAGCTGCCCTAGACTATATGAAGGGGAGTACAGTGTGTGTCAAGAACTAGCTGCACTAGACTATATGAAGGGTGGTACAGTGTGTGTCAAGAACTAGCTGCACTAGACTATATGAAGGGGAGTACAGTGTGTGTCAAGAACTAGCTGCCCTAGACTATATGAAGGGTGGTACAGTGTGTGTCAAGAACTAGCTGCACTAGACTATATGAAGGGGAGTACAGTGCGTGTCAAGAACTAGCTGCCCTAGACTATATGAAGGGTGGTACAGTGTGTGTCAAGAACTAGCTGCCCTAGACTATATGAAGGGGAGTACAGTGTGTGTCAAGAACTAGCTGCACTAGACTATATGAAGGGGAGTACAGTGTGTGTCAATAACTAGCTGCCCTAGACTATATGAAGGGGAGTACAGTGTGTGTCAAGAACTAGCTGCCCTAGACTATATGAAGGGTGGTACAGTGTGTGTCAAGAACTAGCTGCCCTAGACTATATGAAGGGGAGTACAGTGTGTGTCAAGAACTAGCTGCCCTAGACTATATGAAGGGGAGTACAGTGTGTGTCAAGAACTAGCTGCCCTAGACTATATGAAGGGTGGTACAGTGTGTGTCAAGAACTAGCTGCACTAGACTATATGAAGGGGAGTACAGTGTGTGTCAAGAACTAGCTGCCCTAGACTATATGAAGGGGAGTACAGTGTGTGTCAAGAACTAGCTGCCCTAGACTATATGAAGGGTGGTACAGTGTGTGTCAAGAACTAGCTGCACTAGACTATATGAAGGGTGGTACAGTGTGTGTCAAGAACTAGCTGCCCTAGACTATATGAAGGGAGTACAGTGTGTGTCAAGAACTAGCTGCCTAGACTATATGAAGGGAGTACAGTGTGTGTCAAGAACTAGCTGCCCTAGACTATATGAAGGGTGTACAGTGTGTCAAGAACTAGCTGCCCTAGACTATATGAAGGGAGTACAGTGGGTGTGTCAAGAACTAGCTGCCCTAGACTATATGAAGGGGAGTACAGTGTGTCAAGAACTAGCTGCCCTAGACTATATGAAGGGAGTACTGTGTGTCAAGAACTAGCTGCCCTAGACTATATGAAGGGGAGTACAGTGTGTGTCAAGAACTAGCTGCCCTAGACTATATGAAGGGGACAGTGTGTGTCAAGAACTAGCTGCCCTAGACTATATGAAGGGGAGTACAGTGTGTGTCAAGAACTAGCTGCCCTAGACTATATGAAGGGGAGTACAGTGTGTGTCAAGAACTAGCTGCCCTAGACTATATGAAGGGAGTACAGTGTGTGTCAAGAACTAGCTGCCCTAGACTATATGAAGGGGGTACAGTTGTGTCAAGAACTAGCTGCCCTAGACTATATGAAGGGGAGTACAGTGTGTGTCAGAACTAGCTGCCCTAGACTATAGAAGGGGAGTACAGTGTGTCAAGAACTAGCTGCCCTAGACTATTGAAGGGGAGTACAGTGTGTGTCAAGAACTAGCTGCCGAACTATATGAGGGGAGTACAGTGTGTGTCAAGAACTAGCTGCCCTAGACTATATGAAGGGAGTACAGTGTGTGTCAAGAACTAGCTGCCCTAGACTATATGAAGGGGGTACATGGTGTGTCAAGAACTAGCTGCCCTAGACTATATAAGGGAGGTACAGTGTGTGTCAAGAACTAGCTGCCCTAGACTATATGAAGGGAGTACAGTGTGTGTCAAGAACTAGCTGCCCTAGACTATATGAAGGGGAGTACAGTGTGTGTCAAGACTAGCTGCCCTAGACTATATGAAGGGTAGTACAGTGTGTGTCAAGACTAGCTGCCCTAGACTATAAGGGTGGTACAGTGTGTGTCAAGAACTAGCTGCCCTAGACTATATGAAGGGGAGTACAGTGTGTGTCAAGAACTAGCTGCCCTAGACTATATGAAGGGTGGTACAGTGTGTCAAGACTAGCTGCCCTAGACTATATGAGGGGAGTACAGTGTGTGTCAAGAACTAGCTGCCCTAGACTATATGAAG
>WNGS01000259.1:23380-39273 GCA_020271785.1 Procambarus virginalis | reverse complement strand
CCTCCTCCCTGGAGGCAGTTCCCCTTCATTGTGTACTCTCCCTTTGGTCTCCTATTACTTAATCGCATTTCCATAACTTTACATTTGCACGTGCTGAACTCCAGTAGCCATTTCTCTGACCATCTCTGCAACCCTCTTCCATCTCAATTGCGCCTTCTAGCAATTGGGCAATTCTCCCGACATAAGTGACTCATTAAAGATCATTGCCAGAGGCACGCTGAGGGCCTGCACTGCCTCTTTTAGTATCCACGGTGATATTTTGTCTGGTCCACCGCTTTAGGTGCATCCAGTGTTGTCAACTGTTTCATTACCTCCTCTACTGTCACCTCTATATCTGATAGTCTTTCATCTAGGATAATCCCTTCTAACAATGGGAGCTGCTCAGGCTCGGTTGTGAAACACTCCATGAAAACTGGCTTTCAGTGCCTCACAGATTTCCTTGTCACTTTCTGTATATGCCCTCTTCTGTTTTCCTTAGTCTTGTCACTTGGTCGTTCACTGACATTTTTCATCTTATATGGCTGTGTAGTAATTTAGGTTGTTTTTTTCACTTTGATCGCAATATCATTCCCATAATTTCTTTCCGATACTCGTCTTATGTTAATGTAATCGTTGCTAGCTCCGTTGCATCTGATCCTGTTGTCCTCTGTCCTTGTCTTCTGTACTTCCTCCACTCCCTCCTGCTTCTCCTCTTGCTTCCTGGCACTGTCTATTAAAACCATGGGTTATTATATTCCCTCTTACTTTTTTTCCTTTACTGTTGGTATAAATCTCTCTTCGGCCTCCTTGCATTTCCATACGACTAGGTCCATCATATCTTGTACTGTTTTTCCTCTAATTTCTTCCTCCCACTGCACTTCTCCCAGGTAGTCCCTTATCCTCTGTAGTCCTCTTCCTTTCCCAGAGCTCTGTCCCGTGGTCACAAGTTTGAGTTCCATCGTGCAGTCCTAGTGTGTGTGTGTTTGTACTTATCTAGTTGTACTTACCTAGTTGTGCTTGAGGGGATTGAGCTCTGGCTCTTTGATCCCGCCTTTCAACTGTCAATAACTAATGTACAGGTTCCTGAGCCTATTGGGCTCTATCACATCTACACTTGAAACTGTGAATGGAGTCAGCCTCCACCACATCACTTCCTAGTGCATTCCATTTGTCAACTACTCTGACACTGAAAAAATCCATTCCATCAACTCGCCAACCCCAGCTGTTTATGATGACAAACGGTTTACACACGACTCACAAGTGATGACGTTCGAACACTTCCGGAACAAGTGCTTCACTGACGACTTTTGTTCGAACCACAACGCTGTAAATGCTTCATCCCGTACTACAAATACCAATTATCGCCAACAGAACCTAAAGACCTAACCTAACCAATGCCTAAATAGCACAATATGCTAATATATTATAATATTAATTTATATTTGAAAAAACTCCTATTTTGAATGAACCCATGTAAAAATTTATGAATGCGTCTGTGGGATCGACCGCTGGATGGAATGGACTTGGTCTTAGGACGGGTTGACAATAGTGTCTCCACCCCCCCCCCCTCGTCCCAAGACGCTCTTGTTGGTGTGGTTGGTTGCCATACCAGTGACTTCTGTCTGGTTGTAAATGACAGACAACCTCTTGTTTGGTTATGATATTACTGGTTGTGTTGTAACGCGCGCACACCATCGCCTCTACCACCACTGACACCATACACTACCCCCCTAATACTACCACCACTACTACCACACTCTACCACCCCCACTACCGCCAGCATGGTGTCGTGTGTTCCGCAGCAGCCGTCCGTGGAGGTGTGGGAGTATATAGGAGGCTGGCTGTGGCTCTCGGTATTTATGTGAGGAGGGAGAGTGGTGTGGTTAAGTCAGGTGGAGCTCCACACCGCACATGCAATACTGGAAATCAATGTGCGGGGGAGGAGGAGGGGGGGGGGGGTGATGCAGTATTGCTGCAGGGTGGTGGTGGATTGTGTGTGTGTGTGTGTGTGTGTGTGTGTGTGTGTGTTGTGTGTGTGGTGTGTGTGGTGTGTGTGTGGTGTGTGTGTGTGTGTGTCCGTCCGCGCGCTCGCGCGTTCTCTAAAAGTGGTCTAGGACGAGCATTAGCTCCATAGCCCAGCCTGTCTAACCCAGGGTAATTAATCAACATCTCCTCCTACAAAGAACGTCGCTTTTCGATCGTATGCGTTACACAAGGCCAAAACTTGTACTAGAAAATGGAAGCGGATGAAGAAAGTGATGTACTATCCCGTTTTCTTTTTGGGTCCACAGCTACTACCACTATTCTAACGACTTTGACAATGGTGTGTAGATTCGCAATCCTTAATGGCAGGTGATTAGTTTGTAATTTTGGGGGGCAAAAAACCATGGAGACGAGACTGTACAGCTGTAATGAGTAGTGAGCCAACCCTCACTCAATTGTCTCTTTGAGAATTCTGAGGAAGTTTGGGAAATTGGTCGAACTTGTTGATTATTCATCAATTGTTCTGTTATTCATCAAATAATTTACTCGCCGGCAAGACCCGTGATTCAAGAAAGGCTCATTAGGCATTATTACATATATAATATATATTTAATCATATTTAATTTCAAGTTGTTTTGTTGAGCTGGCCTCGACGATTGTAGCTTGACGGGGGCCGTGTGCTTGTCGGCACTGTGTCGTTGACATCACCAGCTGCTGTGTCTCACCAGCTGCTGTGTCTCACCAGCTGCTGTGTCTCACCAGCTGCTGTGTCTCACCAGCTGCTGTGTCTCACCACCTGCTGTGTCTCACCAGCTGCTGTGTCTCACCACCTGCTGTGTCTCACCAGCTGCTGTGTCTCACCAGCTGCTGTGTCTCACCAGCTGCTGTGTGTCTCACCAGCTGCTGTGTCTCACCAGCTGCTGTGTGTCACCAGCTGCTGTGTCTCACCAGCTGCTGTGTGTCACCAGCTGCTGTGTGTCACCAGCTGCTGTGTGTTACCAGCTGCTGTGTGTCACCAGCTGCTGTGTCTCACCTGCTGCTGTGTGTCACCAGCTGCTGTGTCTCACCTGCTGCTGTGTGTCACCAGCTGCTGTGTCTCACCTGCTGCTGTGTGTCACCAGCTGCTGTGTCTCACCAGCTGCTGTGTCTCACCAGCTGCTGTGTGTCACCAGCTGCTGTGTGTCACCAGCTGCTGTGTGTCACCAGCTGCTGTGCGTCACCAGCTGCTGTGCCTCACCAGCTGCTGTGTGTCACCAGCTGCTGTGTGTCACCAGCTGCTGTGTGTCACCAGCTGCTGTGTCTCACCTGCTGCTGTGTGTCACCAGCTGCTGTGTGTCACCAGCTGCTGTGTCTCACCTGCTGCTGTGTGTCACCAGCTGCTGTGTCTCACCTTCTGCTGTGTGTCACCAGCTGCTGTGTCTCACCTGCTGCTGTGTGTCACCAGCTGCTGTGTCTCACCTGCTGCTGTGTGTCACCAGCTGCTGTGTGTCACCAGCTGCTGTCTCACCTGCTGCTGTGTCTCACCAGCTGCTGTGTCTCACCTGCTGCTGTGTGTCACCAGCTGCTGTGTGTCACCAGCTGCTGTGTCTCACCAGCTGCTGTGTGTCACCTGCTGCTGTGTGTCACCTGCTGCTGTGTCTCACCAGCTGCTGTGTGTCACCTGCTGCTGTGTGTCACCTGCTGCTGTGTCTCACCTGCTGCTGTGTGTCACCAGCTGCTGTGTGTCACCAGCTGCTGTGTCTCACCTGCTGCTGTGTGTCACCTGCTGCTGTGTCTCACCAGCTGCTGTGTGTCACCAGCTGCTGTGTGTCACCAGCTGCTGTGTCTCACCTGCTGCTGTGTCTCACCAGCTGCTGTGTCTCACCAGCTGCTGCGCCTCACCTGCTGCTGTGTGTCACCAGCTGCTGTGTCTCACCAGCTGCTGCGCCTCACCAGCTGCTGTGTGTCACCAGCTGCTGTGTGTCACCAGCTGCTGCGCCTCACCTGCTGCTGTGTGTCACCAGCTGCTGTGTGTCACCTGCTGCTGTGTGTCACCAGCTGCTGTGTGTCACCAGCTGCTGTGTGTCACCAGCTGCTGTCTCACCTGCTGCTGTGTCTCACCAGCTGCTGTGTCTCACCAGCTGCTGTGTGTCACCAGCTGCTGTGTCTCACCAGCTGCTGTGTCTCACCTGCTGCTGTGTGTCACCAGCTGCTGTGTCTCACCTGCTGCTGTGTGTCACCAGCTGCTGTGTGTCACCTGCTGCTGTGTGTCACCAGCTGCTGTGTCTCACCTGCTGCTGTGTGTCACCAGCTGCTGTGTGTCACCAGCTGCTGTCTCACCTGCTGCTGTGTCTCACCAGCTGCTGTGTCTCACCTGCTGCTGTGTGTCACCAGCTGCTGTGTGTCACCAGCTGCTGTGTCTCACCAGCTGCTGTGTGTCACCTGCTGCTGTGTGTCACCTGCTGCTGTGTCTCACCAGCTGCTGTGTGTCACCTGCTGCTGTGTGTCACCTGCTGCTGTGTCTCACCTGCTGCTGTGTGTCACCAGCTGCTGTGTGTCACCAGCTGCTGTGTCTCACCTGCTGCTGTGTGTCACCACTGCTGTGTGTCACCTGCTGCTGTGTGTCACCTGCTGCTGTGTCTAACCTGCTGCTGTGTGTCACCAGCTGCTGTGTGTCACCAGCTGCTGTGTGTCACCAGCTGCTGTGTGTCACCAGCTGCTGTGTGTCACCTGCTGCTGTGTGTCACCAGCTGCTGTGTGTCACCTGCTGCTGTGTCTCACCTGCTGCTGTGTCTCACCAGCTGCTGTGTCTCACCAGCTGCTGCGCCTCACCTGCTGCTGTGTGTCACCAGCTGCTGTGTCTCACCAGCTGCTGCGCCTCACCAGCTGCTGTGTGTCACCAGCTGCTGTGTGTCACCAGCTGCTGCGCCTCACCTGCTGCTGTGTGTCACCAGCTGCTGTGTCTCACCAGCTGCTGTGTGTCACCAGCTGCTGTGTGTCACCAGCTGCTGTGTGTCACCAGCTGCTGTGTCTCACCAGCTGCTGTGTCTCACCTGCTGCTGTGTGTCACCAGCTGCTGTGTCTCACCAGCTGCTGTGTCTCACCTGCTGCTGTGTGTCACCAGCTGCTGTGTGTCACCAGCTGCTGTGTGTCACCAGCTGCTGTGTGTCACCTGCTGCTGTGTGTCACCAGCTGCTGTGTCTCACCTGCTGCTGTGTCTCACCAGCTGCTGTGTGTCACCAGCTGCTGTGTGTCACCTGCTGCTGTGTCTCACCAGCTGCTGTGTCTCACCAGCTGCTGTGTGTCACCAGCTGCTGTGTGTCACCTGCTGCTGTGTGTCACCTGCTGCTGTGTCTTACCAGCTGCTGTGTCTCACCTGCTGCTGTGTGTCACCATCTGCTGTGTGTCACCAGCTGCTGTGTGTCACCTGCTGCTGTGTCTAACCAGCTGCTGTGTCTCACCAGCTGCTGTGTGTCACCTGCTGCTGTGTGTCACCTGCTGCTGTGTGTCACCTGCTGCTGTGTCTCACCAGCTGCTGTGTGTCACCAGCTGCTGTGTCTCACCTGCTGCTGTGTCACCAGCTGCTGTGTCTCACCTGCTGCTGTGTGTCACCAGCTGCTGTGTGTCACCAGCTGCTGTGTGTCACCAGCTGCTGTGTCTCACCAGCTGCTGTGTCTCACCAGCTGCTGTGTGTCACCAGCTGCTGTGTCTCACCTGCTGCTGTGTCTCACCAGCTGCTGTGTCTCACCAGCTGCTGTGTCTCACCTGCTGCTGTGTGTCACCTGCTGCTGTGTCTCACCAGCTGCTGTGTGTCACCTGCTGCTGTGTGTCACCAGCTGCTGTGTGTCACCTGCTGCTGTGTCTCACCAGCTGCTGTGTGTCACCAGCTGCTGTGTCTCACCTGCTGCTGTGTGTCACCAGCTGCTGTGTCTCACCAGCTGCTGTGTGTCACCAGCTGCTGTGTGTCACCAGCTGCTGTGTCTTACCAGCTGCTGTGTGTCTCACCAGCTGCTGTGTGTCACCAGCTGCTGTGTGTCACCAGCTGCTGTGTCTCACCAGCTGCTGTGTCTCACCTGCTGCTGTGTGTCACCTGCTGCTGTGTCTCACCAGCTGCTGTGTGTCACCTGCTGCTGTGTGTCACCAGCTGCTGTGTGTCACCTGCTGCTGTGTCTCACCAGCTGCTGTGTGTCACCAGCTGCTGTGTCTCACCTGCTGCTGTGTGTCACCAGCTGCTGTGTCTCACCAGCTGCTGTGTGTCACCAGCTGCTGTGGTCACCAGCTGCTGTGTCTTACCAGCTGCTGTGTGTCTCACCAGCTGCTGTGTGTCACTGCTGCTGTGTGTCACCTGCTGCTGTGTGTCACCAGCTGCTGTGTGTCACCAGCTGCTGTGTGTCACCAGCTGCTGTGTGTCTCACCAGCTGCTGTGTCTCACCAGCTGCTGTGTGTCTCACCAGCTGCTGTGTGTCTCACCAGCTGCTGCGCCTCACCAGCTGCTGTGTGTCACCAGCTGCTGTGTGTCACCAGCTGCTGTGTGTCACCAGCTGCTGTGTCTCACCAGCTGTTGTGTGTCATCTGCTGCTGTGTGTCACCTGCTGCTGTGTCTCACCAGCTGCTGTGTGTCACCTGCTGCTGTGTCTCACCTGCTGCTGTGTGTCACCAGCTGCTGTGTCACCAGCTGCTGTGTCTCACCTGCTGCTGTGTGTCACCAGCTGCTGTGTGTCACCAGCTGCTGTGTGTCACCTGCTGCTGTGTGTCACCTGCTGCTGTGTCTCACCTGCTGCTGTGTCTCACCAGCTGCTGTGTCTCACCAGCTGATGTGTGTCACCAGCTGCTGTGTGTCACCAGCTGCTGTGTGTCACCTGCTGCTGTGTCTCACCAGCTGTTGTGTGTCACCAGCTGCTGTGTGTCACCAGCTGCTGTGTCTCACCTGCTGCTGTGTCTCACCAGCTGCTGTGTCTCACCAGCTGCTGCGCCTCACCTGCTGCTGTGTGTCACCAGCTGCTGTGTGTCACCAGCTGCTGTGTGTCACCAGCTGCTGTGTGTCACCAGCTGCTGTGTCTCACCAGCTGCTGTGTCTCACCTGCTGCTGTGTGTCACCAGCTGCTGTGTCTCACCAGCTGCTGTGTCTCACCTGCTGCTGTGTGTCACCAGCTGCTGTGTGTCACCAGCTGCTGTGTGTCACCAGCTGCTGTGTGTCACCTGCTGCTGTGNGGTGCCGAAAAAATGTTAGAAAGTTTCTTTAACAGAGTGGTAGACTGTTGGAACGTGAGGTGGTGGTGGTGGCCAAAACCGTCAGTAGTTTCAAAGCCAACCACTTGGGCTGGGCGGTAGAGCGACGGTCTCGCTTCATGCAGGTCGGCGTTCAATCCCCGACCGTCAAGTGGCTGGCCACCATTCCTTCCCCCCGTCCCATCCCAAATCTTATCCTGAACCCCCTTCCCAGTGCTATTAGTCTAATAGCTTGGCGCTTTTCCCTGATAGTTCCCTTTCCTTCAAAGCGTTATACGACAAAGAGTACTGGGAAGACGGGACGCCACGAACGTAGCTCTCATCCTGTAACTACACTTTGGTAATTATACACAATGTACAAAAATAGTGACACGCACTGAACTACAGGATGGTGTCCCTAACTTGTACACCATGCAAGGTCATAGAGATTAGTGATGCAAATCTAGTAGCACATCTGGAGAGTCGAGACTTAGAAACACGCCGCCAGCACAGGTTCAGGGAGGGCAAAGTGTGCCTCACAGGTTTAATCGAATTCAATGATCAGGTGACAAAAATTAAGCAAGACAGAGAAGGGTGGACAGACTGCATTTTCTTGAACTGTCAGAAGGTCTTTGATTCAGTACCCCATAAAGGCTGGTGAATAACTTGGAGAAACAAACAAGCAGGAGTAACAGGTAAGGTGCTCCAGTAGATAAGAGAGTATTTAAGTAACAGAAAACATAGTTACTGTGAGGAATGAGACCTCAGAATGGCGAGATGTCATCCAGCGGAGTCCTACAGGGCTCTATACTGGGACCCATTCTGTTTATGTAAGACGTAAACGATCTTCCAGCAACCCGTCCTCGTAAATTCGTATAGTCAATATTGACTTATTAAATATGTGCATAGGTGACATACTTAACATAATAGTTTCCCTTGAAAAGCTTCATAGAAAACACCGACCTTACCTAACCTACTTAGTATGTTAAGATAAGCATCTTATTGCTTCGTAATTACAATTATTACCTAACCTATACCTATAATAAGTTAAGTAACAATTGTAATTACGAAGCTATAAGATGCTTATTTTAACATACTAAGTAGGTTAGTTAAGGTCGGTGTTTTCTATGAAGGTTTTCAAGGGAAACTATTATGATTAGTATGTCACTATGCACGTAACTAATAAGTCAATATTGACTATACGAATTTGCGAGGACGGGTTGCTTCCAGAGGGTATAGACTCATTCTTCTCAATGTTTGCTGAATATGCTAAAATTATGAGGTTTAAGACAGAGGAAGACACCAAGAGACTACATGATGACCTGGATAGACTGAAGGAATGGTCTAATAAATGGCCACTAGAGTGTAACTGAAGCAGGCACAGAGTAATAAAGGTACGGTGTAGGGAGCATGAGGCCAGATACAAGATAACAATTAGATGAAATCCTTCATAAATCAAGAAGATCTGGGGGAGTGACATCACACAGGACCTGTCAGAGAACCCTGAAGCCCACATGAAAAAGATATCAACAGAACAAATTTACAAGGGCGTGATTAGGGTTCGAACCTACGTCCGAGATAATCCCAGACGCGCCTTAGTCGATTGCGCCACGACATGGTAATAGAAATGCAACCGGGAGTGCTACTGACCTCACACGGATCCTGCAGCCTCTCCGAGACACAAACACAATTGTTTTGCACAATTGAAAAAAAGTCTTGTACCATGTCGTGGCACAATCGACTAAGGCGCATCTGGGATTAACTCGGAAGCAGGTTCGAACCTTCATCACGGCCATCATAGATTTGTTCATTTGATGTATCATGCTATTGTGATTCCTGTGTGTATATCATCAACACAATATCCTAGGTTGGCCACCATAAGAACTACCTTTAGAAACTTATGCATGAAAGTTTTCAGGATCTTGTATACCACATATGTCAGACCAATCCTGGAGTAAGCAGTTCGAAACACAAGACGAAGGTAAGGTAAATTATCAGCAGAAAAGCACTTAGCCATTGCGACAATATAACCCTTGGAAGGGATATGAGGATAAGGATTTAAGATAGAACTTAAGAAAGGAATGGGTCAGAGGTATGCTATCAGGTTAGTACGCGAGCTGAAGGGCATAAGCTACGAAGAAAAACTACTGGAATTAAAATTCACGTCAATAGAAGACAGAGACAGAGGAGTTAGAGGAGACCATTTAGCATGGGTGGTACACCAACAAGGTAAACTGAGTACCCACATGAGCCACAGGGACGTTAGAAAGAACTTTTTCAGTGTCAGAGTAGTTAACAGGTGGAATGCATTAGGAAGTGATGTGGTGGAGGCTGACTCCATACACAGTTTCAAGTGTAGATATGATAGAGCCCAATAGGCTCAGGAATCTGTACACCAGTTGACTGACAGTTGAGAGGCGGGACCAAAGAGCCAGAGCTCAACCCCCGCAAGCACAACTAGGTGAGTACACCGTGTCTCGCCCAACAAAAACTCCCCAAATATTCGCTCGGCCTCAACAACAAACAGCAACCCATAAAAAAAAGAAATGTGGGTTGCGGGGTAAAATACACGCGGCGCTGCTGCCAGTATTTACCCCAGGTCACAACTACCCCGAGTGCCGCCGTCGCATTTGCATGTCCTTATTGTCCGGATCTCGGGTGCCATATTAGCAGATAAATGTGGCAGTTGCCAGCGCGTCACAAATGTCATCTCCAGGGCGAAGGAACTTTTGATGATGGCGGGAGTTTTTGGGACGATTGTGGAGGGTCAGGATTTATGGCGGGGTCGCAAATCAGGTTTTGACATGGGCGAAGACCCAGGTCAAATGCAGGGAGGGGTGCGATGGAGGGAAGGAGAGAGGGAGAGGGAGGGAGAGGGAGAGGGAGGGAGAGGGAGGGGAGAGAGAGAGAGAGGGGGGGGGAGAGTGAGAGGTGGAGATGTTTGTTCCCTATTCCAATTCAAAATCCAATGTGTGCGTGTTTGTGTGCGTGTGTGAGAGTATTTGAGTGTGTGTGTGGTGAGCGTGTACTCACCTAATTGTGCTTGCGGGGGTTCAGCTTTGGCTCTTTGGTCCCGCCTCTCAACTGTCAATCAACTGGTGTACAGATTCCCGAGCCTACTGGGCTCTATCATATCTACATTTAAAACTGTGTATGGAGTCAGCCTCCACCACATCACTGCCTAATGCATTCCATCTGTTAACTACTCTGACACTGAAAAAGTTCCTTCTTACGCTCACACAGACTCGTTGTCTCCTGTTGCTTAGGTACTCCTTTATCCAATGGAGTACTTTCCCTTTCACTCCAGCCTGCATCTCCAGCTTTCTCACCAGTCTCTTGTGTGGCACTGTATCAATGGCTTTCTGACAATCCAAAAATATGCAGTCTGCCCACCCTTCTCTTTCTTGCCTTATTTTTGTTGCCTGGTCGCAGAATTCAAGTAACCCTGTGAGGCAGGACCTGCCATCCCTGAACCCATGTTGATGCTGTGTTGCAAAGTTCCTTCGCTCCAGGTGCTCCACTAGCTTTTTTCGCACAATCTTCTCCATCAGCTTGCATGGTATGCAGGTTAGAGACACTGGCCTGTAGTTCAGTGCCTCCTGTCTATCCCCTTTCTTGTATATCGGGACTACGTTAGCTGCTTTCCAAATATCTGGCAGTTTCCCTGTTGCCAGTGATTTATTATACACTATGGAGAGTGGTAGGCACAGTTCTTTTGCTCCTTCCTTTAGTATCCAAGGGGAGATTCCATCTGGGCCTATAGCCTTTGTCACATCCAACTCTAGTACACACTTCCTTACTTCCCCGTTGGTAATCTCAAACTCTTCCAGTGGTTCCTGGTTAGCTATTCCCTCTCTTAACTCTGGGATTTCTCCTTGCTCTAAGGTGAAGACCTCCTGGAATTTCTTATTCAGTTCCTCACACACTTCCTTGTCATTTGTAGTGAATCCTTCTGACCCTATCCTTAATTTCATAACCTGTTCCTTTACTGTTGTTTTTCTCCTGATGTGGCTATGCAACAATTTAGGCTGAGTTTTTGCCTTGCTTGCGATGTCATTTTCGTATTGTCTTTCTGCCTCTCTTCTCATCCTGACATATTCATTCCTGGCATTCTGGTATCTTTCTCTGCTCTCCAGTGTCCTGTTATTCCTATAGTTTTTCCATGCCCTTTTACTTTGCTGCTTAACTAGCCTACATCTCTGATTAATCCATGGGTTTCTCATCTTCATTTCACTGTTTTCCTTTTGGACTGGGACAAACTTGTTTGCTGCGTCCTTGCACTTCTGCGTGATGTAATCCATCATATCTTGGGCCAGTTTCCCCTAAGCTCTGTTTCCCATGCTGTATCTGTTAGGAATTTTCTTATCCCCTCATAGTTTCCCTTTCGGTATGCTAATCTTTTGGTTTCGGTATCCCTCCTCGAGTTCAATAACCCTTCTTCAATCAGGTACTCAAACACCAGTACACTGTGGTCGCTCATTCCTACTGGGTACTCAAAACCGATTTCTCTTATGTCGGAGTGGTTCAGAGTGAAGACTAGGTCGAGTCTCGCTGGTTCGTCATTTCCTCTCATCCTTGTGGGTTCTCCGACATGCTGGGTTAAAAAGTTTCTTGTCACTACCTCCAATAGTTTGGCTCTCCACGTATCCTCGCCTCCATGCGGTTCCTTGTTCTCCCAGTCAATCCTTCCGTGATTGAAGTCGCCCATGATGAGCAGGTGGGATCTATTTCTACAGGCAGCAGAGGCTGCCCTCTCAATTATAGTGTTAACTGCCATGTTGTTGTTTTCGTACTCTTGACTGAGTCTTCTGTCATTTGGTGGAGGGTTGTATATAACTGCTACTACTATCCTTGGTCCTCCCATTGTCATGGTGCCTGCTATGTAGTCTCTGAACCCTTCACAGCCCAGGATAGCCATCTCCTTAAAACTCCATTCCTTTCTCATGAGTAGGGCCACTCCGCCTCCTCCCCTACCTTCCCCCTCTTTCCTTATTACTGTGTACTCCTGGGGAAACACGGCAACACGTGCGCGCGCGCGCGCGCGTGTGTGTGTGTGTGTGTGTGTGTGTGTGTGTGTGTGTGTGTGTGTGTGTGTGTGTGTGTGTGTGTGTGTACACCCACCCACCCTCACCCAGAAGAGTGTATCAATAGCCTAGAGTGGGTGGTAATTAAAGAGCTTGAAGAGGCGTCAAAATTTATTCCATTAATTCCAAACATGAACATATGTGACGCAACTGCACCTGCACACACACACTCATGAGCGGGTGTGACGCAAAGACACCTGCGCAGTGAACGCTGGACATGTGTACATGGCAGCAATTGGGCCAACCCCACCCTGTCCATGTTGGTCACATACCCATCAGCAATGAACATATTAGCCTGACGGTCCTACTTGCATTCCACATATACACTCTCTTGAGTGTGATACTTACCAGCTGTTTCCTGTTAGAAAACATTATCCTGGAAATATTGTAATACCCACTATCTTCTCACCTCTTTACCTGTAACTAGTAGGCCAGGGGGGGAGCATAGGGTATGGGAGGGGAGGAGAGGGGAAGGGAGAAGAGGGTAAGCGGGGAAGGAGAGGGTAAGGGGTAAAGGGGAGGAGCCAAGGTAAAGTGCCGTGATTAGTGTATAAGAGTGCAGACGGTGGCCTACCTGGAGAGCTGCTCTTCACCTTCCTGTAGGAGAGGTCAAGTGCAGCCCGCTCTTCCTACCTCTCCTCTCCTCTTGCTCTTCACTTTTTTCTCTCCATCCACCTTATGTCTCCATTCTCTTCCTCTTTCTCTCCACCTTATCCCACATGGTGATGAGCATCCAGCAGTGCCTCCTGGAGGCTGCGGGTGCCAACCTGCCCACCCTGGCCTCCATACCCACGTGGTTACGTCAGTGCCTCTGGTTATGCCGCCTCCACACTACCATCACCATTACCAGTCAGTCTTTTATAATGAAATATATAAACACCTATATCACTTGTCAGAGGAAAAGTCACCCTTCCAGGCTGGTCAATACTGACCATAGTGAGGGAAGGTCACCCTCAGGGGACTCCATCTAGCCTAGCTAGAAGGTCTCCAAAGTTATGTCCATCAATCGTGGTCATCAATCAGTATAAGGCAATGAAGCTGTGAGGGAAGATCACATGGGCTACCCTTCATGCCTATACCCCCACCTCCCTCCCTCTAACCTCACCTCCCTCCCTCTAACCTTACCTCTCTCCCTATACCTTTACCTCCCTAACTATATCCTCACCTGCGCTCCCACCTCTCTCCCTATTCCCTTACCTCCCTCCCTATATTCCCATCTCCGTCCTTACAGCTTTACCTCACTCCCGATATTCCACCTTCCTCCGTTCTCACTGTTAGGCTGTCTTTTGTTTATATTTGTTTCCGTTTGTTTGTAGTCTCTAGTACGCAGAGTGATCGACTGGGCACCACGACACAGACTGTCGAGCTATTGGCTATTTATCTAGCCACTGAGTACCTTAAGCTATATGGTGGAGTGATATTCTGTGACTCTAAAAGTGCTCTGCAGTCCTTAAATAACCCATCACAATGTATGTCTGAAGTAGCTTGTAATATTGAATGGAATGGAATTTTTGCCAATGATAACAACTCTTGTATAAAATTTGTGTGGATCCCATCCCGTGTTGGAGTTGGAAAACATGACTTTGTAGATCGATTGGCCAATGAGGCTTGCAGGAAAGAAAACATTGATTATGACTTTGGACTATCTAATGCAATTATTAGAAACATACAAATTAAAGAAATTAATTCAGATTTAGAAGAACTAAGGAATGCCCAGAGACCTGAAAGCTGCAGTATTAAAAGCTATGACAAGTTTTGTAATAATAGGTATTTGTATGGTCAGCACAGTAACCGGACCAGGCAATGTGATGTAGTCATTGCTGTAATTCGCCTTGGCTATAGACACATCTGGCAGGTTAGTGAGGCTGAGCCACTACCAGAATATTCAGATTGTAAACTCTGTGATAAACCTTTAATGCATTCACTAGAACACTATATTGTTGAATGTGAAACCGTAAAAGATTTTAGACCTCCTAGCCTATTGTACCACCAACTGTGTAACTATTTCATTGAATCTGGTGTACTGGACATCCTAGCAATTTATACTAAATTTACTTTTCCATTTTAAAGAATGAATAACAATTTTATATTAATTTCAAACTGCATCTCTTATGAACTCATCCCTGCCCTTGTGTGGCAGTGCACAATAGAAAGTTGTATTTACATATTCGTACATTAAAACATTGATTGTAACCATGATATATATGTGCTTCCGCCTACAGTTTAGACCTATTGTCTTATGTATGACCCTCTGTCCTGCGTGACAGTGAATACCAGCATTATCCTCACTATAATAAGACTTTAATTAATCAGATTAGGCAAAATTGTATTTAATTTTTGTCAATAAAGATGTATGTTAATAACAATAATGTTGTAGTGCTTGGTTTTGGGGGGATTATCTGCAGCGTGTGTACTCACCTAATTGTGCTTGCGGGGGGTTGAGCTCTGGCTCTTTGGTCCCGCCTCTCAAATGTCAATCAACAGTTGTACAGGTTCCTGAGCCTATTGGGCTCTGTCATATCTACACTTGAAACTGTGTATGGAGTCAGCCTCCATCACATCACTGCCTAATGCATTTAATTTACTGACACTGAAAAAAATCTTTCTAATGTCTCTGTGGCTCATTTGGGTACTAAGCTTCCACTTGTGTCCCCCTTGTTCGTGTACCACCCGTGTTAAATAATTCATCCTTGTATACCCTGTCAATTTCCCTGATAATATTGTATGTGGTGATCATGTCTCCCAAAGCTCTTCTCTCTTCCAGCGACGTTGTTCACACAGCTTTTCCTCGTAACTCATGCCTGTTAGTTCTGGGACTAGCCTAGTGGCATACCTCTGAACTTTTTCCAGCTTCGTCTTGTGCTTGACAAGGTACGGGCTCCATGCTGGGGCCGCATACTCCAGGATTGGTATTACATATGTGGTATACAAGGTTCTGAATGATTCCTTACACAGGTTCCTGAAGGCTGTTCTGATGTTAGCCAGCCTCGCATATGTCGCTGATGTTGTTCTTTGATATGGGCTTCAGGAGACAGGTTTGGCGTTATATCAACTCCTAGATCTTTCTCTCTGTCCGTTTCGTGAAGGACTTCATCTCCCATTCGGTCTCCAGTTTTTGGCCTCCTGTTTCCTCCGCATAGTTTCATTACTTTACATTTACTTGGGTTGAACTTTAGTAACCATTGTAATAACCATTCATTCAGTTTGTTAGGTCATCTTGTAGCCTCATACTATCTTCCTCTGTCTTAATCCTCCTCATAATTTTGCATAATCGGCAACATTGGGAAGAACGAGTCTATTTCCTCTGGGAGATCATTTACATATATGAGAAACAGTATAGGTCAAGGAGAGAACCCTGTGGGATTCACTGGTGAAGCCTCGCCATCCGAGACCTCACCCCGCACAATGACTCCCTGTCTTCAGTTGCTTAGTACTCCCTTATCCAGTGGAGTACCTTCCCTTCACTTCGTGTGTGTACTCACCTATTTGTGCCTGTAGGATCGAGCATTGACTCTTGGATCCCGCCTTTCGAGCCATCAGTTGTTTACAGCAATGACTCAGTCCTATTTCCCTATCATATCTAGTTTTAAAATTATGAAAGTATTTGCTTCCACAACCTACTCCTTAGTGCATTCCATTTTCCCACTACTCTCACGCTAA